>BQNB010031336.1:0-13848 GCA_026074375.1 Tanacetum coccineum
CAAGTTCAAAAAATAAACTTGAGAAAAATGTTCACATCTAATACTTGGACAAAAAGCAAGTATGCTAAGGAGCAAGCTGGTAAGCATGTGGCTGGTATTGTTGCGATGCCTACTTTTTGGAGTAACATTGTGTACATTCTTAAGTTGACGGGTCCTATTGTAAGTGTTCTTCGATTAGTAGATGGCGAAAAGAAGCCAGCAATGGGTTACATATACCAGGCCATGAAAAAGGCAAAAGAATCAATATCATCATCTTTTAACAATGATGAAAATAAGTACAAGGATGTGTTTGCCATTATCGACAAAAGGTGGGAGTGTCAACTTCATCATCCGTTACATGCTGCTGGGTATTATTTAAATCCGCAATTTTACTACTCAAATCCTGATATTAAGGAGAATCCAGAGGTGTCTTCGGGGATGTATCAATGCATTATGAGGCTTGTACCAAACGAGGATGATCAAAGCAAACTTACAGCAGAAAAGCAAATGTATAGGAATGCAGAAGGTATTATGGGGTATAAACTAGCCATACGTGACAGAAATACCAAGTCACCAGGTAAGATTTAACAATTATAGATAACGCATACTTATTATTATAATTTAATTTACTGAAACATGTAATTCTTTGTAGCTGAATGGTGGAGTTCTTATGGAAATGAAGTTCCTCTTTTAAAGAAGTTTGCTATCAAAGTTCTAAGTCTTACGTGTATTACAACAGGATGTGAGCGTAACTAGAGCATATTTAGTCATGTAAGTATTTATATTACCGAATATTACTACATATTTTGAGTTGAGTTTGAATTTGAAACTTGAACATATTTAGTCTTGTAAAGTTATAAGTATATATTCTGTCACTCACTTTTTAATCTTAATTTTGGTAGCTTCATAACAAAAGAAGAAATAGACTTGATCAAGCTAGGCTTAATGATTTGGTATATGTAAAATACAATCGACAATTAAAGAAACATTTTGATCGTCGTGATATTATTGATCCTTTATTGCTAAATGAGATTGATGAAAGTAACGAATGGTTGATTGGTAGAATGTATAAGGATGAACCACTAAGCAATGATCAAAGCAACATAGATGAGTAGAATTATAATATTAGATCTAGTTATGTGTATGCTAGTTTGAGCTCAAAGAGGAAGGGTTGGGTCTAGTTCTAGATTAAACCTTATGGATGAAGATGATGAGGTATCGTTTTAAAGAATAGTGACACCGAAGAAGAAGATATCAAGGAAGATGAACATGATCACAATGAGGAGGGATGCACATTTGATGATGATGATGATGATGACGATGGGGAATTTGGATAATTGGATTGAAATCTCTTACCTTAGTTTCATTAACGAGTTTTTTTATGAAATATTATCATGGCAATGTGGCATTATGCCTTGAATATTGATATGTTGCTTTACTTGCTAGCTATTTTGAGTCATGAGTTTGTTAATTATATGAAAAGTTGTGGTATTGTGTCCTAACTAACTCCACCTTATACACCACAACATAACGGGGTGTCTGAGAGGAGGAATCAGACTTTACTTGATATGGTTTGATCCATGATGAATCTAACAACTCTGCCAAAATCCTTTTGGGGATATGCTCTTGAGACTGCTGCTCACATTCTTAATATGGTTCCAACCAAGAAGGTTGATATGACGCCTTATGAAATATGGCACGGGAAAGCTCCCAAGTTATCCTACTTAAGGGTTTGGGGTTGTAAGGCACTCGTGAAACGAGACACGCCTGAAAAACTTGATTCTAGATCCATTAAGTGTATCTTTGTAGGTTACCCTAAGGAAAAGATAGGTTACTACTTTTACTATCCACTCGAGAACAAAATATTTGTTTCTCGAAATGCTGAGTTCTTTGAAAATAGTTTCATGGTACAAGAAGCGAGTGGGAGTCACGGACTTCTCAAAATGAGTGGGAGTGATAAAGGGCTTGAAATAATTCAAGAGGCAGATATAATCTTCTGAAAATACTAGCAATGAACATAATGAGGTCGCACCTATCGAGGTCGAGCCCCAAAATGTTAGAGTTCCTATTCGTAGATCCGCAAGGATACCTCAAGTACCAAATAGATATGGATACTATGTTAATGTTGAGGAGTATGAATTAGGGGATCTTGATGAACCTCCTAATTATAAAGCTGCATTAGCAGATCCTGAATCTGACAAATGGCTTGAAGCTATGAATAGGGAAATGCAAACCATGAAAGATAACCAAGTCTGGTATTTGGTTGATCTTCTATCTAATGGTCGAACTGTTGGATGCAAATGGCTCTTTAAGAAAAAGACCTACATGGATGGCAATGTACACACCTTTAAAGCTCATCTTGTGGCAAAAGACTTTACCCAAACCTACGGAGTAGATTATGGGGAAACCTTCTCTCCTGTTGCAGACATTAGAGCTATAAGGATTCTTTTAGCCATAGCCGCATTCTATGACTATGAGATTTGGCAAATGGATGTCAAGACAACCTTTCTAAATGGTCACCTAAGCGAGGACATATATATGGTGCAATCGAAAGGGTTTGTGGATCCAAAACATCCCAACAAAGTATGCAAACTTCAGTGTTCCATTTATGGTTTGAAGCAAGTATCTAAAAGTTGAAATAAAAGGTTTGATGAGGAAATCAAGAAGATTGGTTTTACTCAAAATCCTGATGAGCCATGTGTATATCTCAAAGCTAGTGGGAGTAATGTTGTATTCCTAGTCTTGTATGTCGATGACATATTACTCATGGGAAATAGCGTTACAATGCTGCAAGAAGTTAAATCTTGGCTTTGTAAGTGTTTTTCTATGAAAGACTTAGGAGAAGCAGCATACATCCTTGGAATTAAGATCATATGTGATAGATCTAAGCGGTTGATTGATCTTAGTCAAAGTTCTTATCTAGGGAAAATTCTAAAGAAATTTAGAATGGGAAACTCCAAGAAGGGGTATAATACAATGATGGAAAAGCCTGACTATAGAAAGTCGCAAGGTGCTAAAACACCTACTGAGGTACAACGTATGCAGAGAGTTCCTTAGGCTTTGACTATAGGTTTAATCATATATGCGGTGCGTAAAATTTGTGTAGTCATTTTTAGGAAAATCCTGGTGAGATTCACTAGACTGCTGTGAAAACTATTCTTAAGTATTTAAGGAATACTAAAGATATGATTCTTGTGTATGGCGCAAAACCTAAAGACGAGCTAAAAGTATCATGTTATGCTGATGCAAGTTTTCAAATGGACATGGACGATACAAAATCCCAAACGTGATATGTATTCGTACTTAATGGTGGAGCCATAGACTAGAAAAGTGCCAAGCAAAGCACTACTGCTATGTCTTATACAGAAGTTGAGTACATTGCTGCTGCTGAAGCATCAATGGAAGCAGTCTGGATGAGGAAATTTATTAATGGACTTGGAAATGTCATGCCATCGAATAAAAGGCCTATGGAGATGCTATGTGACAATGAGCCTACATTAGCTATCACCCGTGATCCCGAAATCTTAAAGGGAGCCAAGCATTTTCGTAGAAAATATCACTACATTCGTGAAGTAATTCAAGAAGGTGAAATTGTCCTTAAGAAAGTTCATATATATCACAACGTAGCTGATCCGTTTACAAAACCAATGACATTCAATAAGCATTTTGAACATGCTATGGCGATTGGAATTGTACTTGCTAGTAGTCTCATGTAAATCTGTGATGTATTAGTTAGTATTTGGATAATGGGATTTTAAACGATTGTTATTTTCTTTTTGAATGAATTAATATACGTGGTATCTTGTTTTCATTTTTATAATAATTGTGTCCTATATCCATGAATGACTTGTTGCATTCTAAAGATATGTCCATTACCACTTAACGATATGAGAATTTTGTTAAGACAAGGTAAATGTGAGTGTCTGGTTGTATTCTGGAGAATACGTAAAGATGATTCTGCCAGCTTCGCATGTTATTCAATGAGGTTGAATATTGGATACCCTACCGTATGATAATCACTTTATGGATCGGCGTTATTGGGTGCATTACACACATGGTGAAAGTTATGTTTATCCTTAGACTTGAGATGCAAGCAGGTTTTGCATGTATGGATAGCATTTCTTGATAATAAGCCTACCACTAGTCTGTTAAAAGGTAGTTATAGGGGCTATTTTCATAAGTGTTTTGAAATACATGACGAACACTTGTAGTCAAATTAGAATTTGTTCCTCCACTTGAGTGGGAGTTAGATACTTACTGGGCCTCTCGTTGGTTTGATCAGATATTTGCATGGTTATGCCCAACATGTAGTTAAGATGATTCCATTTTACATTTGGTGACCTGAATCAAGTACAGATGCGAGAAACAGAATTGTTAAATTATGGAATGATTATTGATCCATATCCATATTTAACATGTATCTGACACAAAGGGATAGGACTAACTGAATCCATAGAAGGCTGAGTTGTTTTCCAAAACTGAAAACTCAGGTATTTTTGGGAGCATTGATGATGTTGCTAGACTATTTGTCAATGTTAGTATGTTATATAATATGAATGAGACATTCGCAAGTGGGAGCTGTTGGGTTTGTGCTCATGTCATACGAATATTTATACGGCTAGAAATACGTGAGCCTACGGGGTCACACACGTTATACATTTAGGTATCATTCTATTAATGTTAATAATAATAATATAATTGTATATTTATTATTTATATTAATATATGATTTGACGAAAGAACACTAATGGTCGTTAATTAGTTCGTTAGATGTAACTAACTAATAAGGTTTTTTAATTAATGGGTAATTAAATGTAATTAACCATAAATAATTAGAAAGGTCAAAAAGTCAACCCCAAGGGGGTGGGACTTGTGTTCGGCCGGCCTAAGACCCAATGCGGGGTTGGATTGGGCTTTGAGCTATCTTTTCTACAATGAATTTATTTTAGGTAAACCCTAACTTCATCCCTATATAAGGAGGATCCTAGAGCTCTTTATTCTCATCCTTGTCTCCTCTCTTTCTTGGTTCGATCGCAACAAACAACCCTTAGGATTTTTCTGGTCTTGTTTTATTAGTGTTTACATATTCGTTAGTCAAGAACTAGCATTCGGGTGATACTGCTTGACGTTTAGTGTATGAACCGCATGGAGGTTACTTACTTTAGTAAATTGGAGTAGTTTTTGGTAAGCACGTTTATTACACACGTGCGTGTACTCAAAGAAGCTTGCGTTCGTCACTAGCTTTATTGCTAATGGTATGTTTCCTTATTTATGTTTTTATGTTGTAATTATTTATGCTATATGAATTATATCTGTTGTGTAGCTCGTAGAATATTATGTGTAATATTATGGTTATTAGATAACAATTTCCAACACCTAAGTCAGCTAAGGCTTTATCAGAACACATATCATTAATTTTGCAAGGTAAGGTAAAAATTCATGGGTCTTTTTCTTTTGGAGGTAGATCGTCTTTGATAATTGCCGAGTAATGCTCGTTCATCGTTTCCTTGATCTCCTCTTTGATCCTTGTCTTTTCCTTTATTGATCTCTTCAAGCTTGTAGCAAATTTTGCCAAATTGACTTGCAACTTTTTCAATCCCTTCAACACTTCCTCTTCATCATATTCTTTCAAACGACCAGAAAAAGGGACCCTTGCTCGGCTAAGCTTGATAGATTGCAATTTGTTATCCTTCTGTTGATTCGATACGACGTATCGGGTAGGTTCAATACGGCGTATCGAAGGTATATTAGCTTCATCAGCATTCAAGATTGATTTGAAATGATCTCTTGGATTTGTTTTAGTTGAACTAGGAAGACTTCCAAATCCCCTTTCTTAAAGTACCTTTCTCATTTGCCCAATTTGAATCTCTAATGCTTTAATTAAGGCTCCTTAATTTTTGATTGCAGCATCCGTTGAGGCTCAAATTTCCTTAATCAAAGAAGAGTTTTGATCATGTCTTTTCACGAATTCTGCCATGAACTTGCTTAATGATTCTTCCATTGTTTGCCTTCTTTCTTGATATGATGGATTTCCATTGTCTCTTTGGAATCATGGAGCAACTGCTCTATATCTTCTAGCATTTAGGAATGGTACTCCAAACTGAGTGTATTATGCTTCTTCAAATGTGTTTCCTTCCTCCTTTAACGAACAATCCTTAAAGTAATGAGGTCCACCGCATAATTCACACCCTACTTGAGCAACATATACTCGTTCATTTACTTTCTTAATTTCTCTGCCAAGATTGTTCAATTGAGCTTGAATAACAGCTAATCAATCAGAAGTATTACTACTTTTATTTTAAGTAGATGTCCCATCGTGCCATTTTTAAGAATAATCAACCATTTCTTAGATGGCTTTCTTAGCTTCATCTGCTTTCATTTTAGGCACACCTCCCTTAGAATCAAGAATCTGTCTAGTGGGCACATCTAGTCCTTTGTAAAACAAAATCACTTCCTGCATACTGGTTACATAATGTTGAGGACATCTCAATAAAAGTTCCTTGAATCGTTCCCAAGCCCGGTAAAGAGTTTCATCCGGCTCTTGTTGAAAGTTTTTGATTTCCTCCATTCTTTTAGCAGTACGAGAAGGTGGGCAGTATTTGCTCAAAAATTTTCCCTTAAGAATTTCCCATGTAGTAATCGAACCAGCAGGTTCGTTCCTTAACCATCTACTTGCAGCTCTAGTAAGTGAGATAAGGAAAACACGAAGCATAAGTTAATCTTAAGTCACATCTGGTGTAGTAAATAAGTCAACAATCTCAAGAACTCTTTCAATGTGCTCATGTGCATCCTTATTTTCTGATCCGCTAAAAGTGTTATCACGCAACTCCTTAAGAAATTGACCTTTTAGTTCAAATTTATCATCCTTATCAAATCTCGGTCTAGCAATCCCTGACCCGTAATCTTCTTGGGTTTTGGTCATGTACTCCTCCATAGTTGGTTCCGTCATTATTTCTGCGATTTACTCATCAACATGCTCTTCTTAATTAGAAATTAACTCGAATTCTAGTGAACTTGAATGATCAAATCTAGTTGTCATGAAAAGTTTTCTTAACGAATGTAATACTCGCTCAGGTTTGTTGTAAGGTTCAATGAGCTCTTTGTTTGAACTCTTGGTCATGCACTACCTGAAACAAGGGACAAATATCAGTAGGATAGGTTTGGAAGAAAGAAAATACAGAAAACTAAATACGAAAACAGAATACAAAAAATTAAAGCTGCTGCTGTTTCAGACAATCGATATGCCATATTCAGTATATTGAATACGACGTATTGATGTTTGATGTTGAATACGCTGTATAGGTTTTTGGAAAGTGATACGCCGTATCCAAAGAGTTGAATACAGCGTATTATGTATTCAATCAGAAGAAAAACAACAACTATTAACAATGCAGAAAAACAAACAAACACACAAATATGCAAAATAATACAAATGTAGATTAACACGATAAAACACAAAAACAATTATCAACTAATATACATATTAATTAACTAAAAAAATAAATCTAAACTAAAACACTAATAAACAAGTATTAAACAATTTTACTCCCCGGTAGAGGCGCCAAAAACTTGACGTGTATAGTTGGGTATAGGTAATTTATTTATCAAGTTTTACTATTTATATTTTGCCGACTTTACCTATTAACTAACACTAACGAGCAGTGTACCCGATCAGTTATAGGTTCGTTGGTAAGTAGGGTGTCGATCACTAAAAGTGAGCGTTAATACTTAAATCTATCAGTATTTTAGTTATTTAAGTTAAATCTAGTTAATCTAATGTTAATTCTAATTAAACCTAAACTAACGCAAAGAGGAAGGGGTTTCAGCCTGAGAGACTGGCATGAGTTTTGGTTTAATCTGAGCTAAATAAGACAAAGGACACACACAAGCAGATAAACAAACGATAAAGAAGCGGTCAAGCACTAATGTAAGAAAAACGTATTAGCCAGTTTAATCTAATAAAATGTAGGAATTGTTTATTGATGCAATGATTGTATTACTTTGTTGGTGTTATATCATTCCTAAGCTTAGGTGGGTCATCTCCCTAAACTCTAGGTTTGTTTTTCAGTTAATCATGTCACAATTAACCAAACCCGCATAAAGCATACACCGTTGATTATAATCTATATAGGAGACGAAATTGGTTAATATCGAAACCTATCTCATTGATGCTTTACCCACTTATGTCCAATTGTTATCTATATGCTGATAGTCTACGGTCCGCGCACTTACCCAAGGAGAACATAACATTATGTGTAATCCTAAGTCATCACTTAGTCTACCTATTCACTTAACCAAGGGAAGAACAGGGGCATAAATTTCTAGTCCTGTTAATCCATAGTCACATAGATAAGCTGTACGTAGTATTTATCCCAGACTTTAGTCTTACTCCACCGCAATCCTAGATCCAGTTGAATAATAAATAATACATAATCAAACATAAACAGATATGAAGTGATAAACATAATCAACACGCAACAAATAAGTAAACAATCGATATAAACAAAACCAAACATTAACTTATCATAAACATGGCTAATACCTAAAGGTATTAGCCCATAGTCATTGTAACAATACACAGTATCATAGACAAACGATTAAATAAACCAACGTTATGCTAACCGAACGCTTATAGCAGAGTATAGAGATTACAAGAGATTTCCTATTGACTTGAGGCACTTGCATGACCTTCTTGGCTTCTAAAATCGTCTGTAGATCATAATTGGTGGTCTTTGCATACTAAAAACCGAGTTTTAGGTTTTCTATTTATAGGCTCTGAAAACTGATCGATATGCCGTATTGGGATAACTTGGAGTGGGCTCCACGATTATTTTATTCTAGAATATTCATAAACCGCCACTGGATACGACATATAGGCTTCTATGGATATGGCATATTGGCTGTAAAACGTGTTTCTTCAGAATGTTGACCAAAGTATCTTATACGGTGTATCTACTGATGTGGATACGACATATTCTTTAAAGTCAAGAAATGGTCTTGATCTTGTCTAAGTCGTGGGAATTAACGTATCCATCTAGAATGATACATCGTATTCTTCAGATTTAGTAGACTTTCATGAACTTCTTCATTTATGATCCAAAACACGCTCTTTTCTCCATCTTTCGCCAAATGCTTGATAATATCTGAGATTTTTACAATTAAGCGATTAAGTATAAAATCTTATACAAAACAATACAAAACGAGCAATATAAATAGGATAAATGATGCTATTAATGTGACATTAATTGATGTCATCAACAACCCCCTAGACATTGCACCTAATCGTTGTAGTGTAGTATAGGCAAGACTCGGGGGTTTAATTTATTGTTCACACGGGGAATAGTGTTTGGAAGGCTCGAACAAAACGTAACTAAGGTCTAAGAGGTGAAAGAAGATTATTTTTGTATTTTTATATTTTTTTGAAAGCAAGTAAAATCTCTGGTTTGAAGGGGTTTGGTTTCAAGCTATTTAACTACTAATCTAATCCACTAGTGGAAACTCGTATAGGTAAGCAAATGTGCTTACTTAATCATGCACTACTCCTTAGTTTTCCCTTCATAATCCTATTGCTTTGTCACACTTGTGATGTAATGTGTAAGTATTTCCTAATTCATGAATGAATTACATGAATCCATCGTCTATGTAATATTCCATTAAGGCAATACATAAGTAAGGTAGTATGAAGACTATTACAAGGCCCCTAAGAGTACATTACATGCATTTAAACACTTAAAATGTGATCAAACATATTAGGGCAAGGTAGTATAAAGACTGTTGCGATGGTATCATTTCTACATAATCACATTTCCCTATACGTCTTTGCAATCTATAAAAGAAGCTAGTTTTCTAGAGCCTAACGCGCACTCTCATCAACAAGATGCAATATTAAAATGATTTACAAACTAAGTTTCATGCAATCATAAGCAAATACTAATAAATCTAGCCTAACATGGTAAAGGAAAGTGAAGAACAATAATTAACCAAACAATAAGACATATTGAAATATTAAAGGGATAGAAGGTCTTCACTTGATTAAAACATGGAGTTAAGGTGGATACAAGATGGTTTAAGAACCCTAAAATCGACCCAAAGTCCAATAATATCGTACTCTAAATATGAATCCCGAGTTTCATACTTAAACCCTAAATATTGAGTTTATATTTATAATAAAACAATCGTGGCAGCATCGCTTGTAAGTTGCGACGCCGTCTCCACGCCAAATTTTCTTAGGGTTTCTTTAAGTCGGCTATTCCAGACGCCATCACTAGAAATTATGACGCCATCTCTTTGATGTCCTGACGCCGTCACCAGGTTTTGTGACGCCGTCTCCAGCCGATGTATGGCTTTTCTTCATCGAATTTAGTGTAGAGTTGTAATTTTGTCCGTTTCTTCCTAAAATGAGCTGAAGTCACGTATATTTCCTCCAAATGCCATCCATGTGCTAAAAACACAAAAACGAAACGATTAAGCACATATTTTGAGCATATTTGCATGATTTAGAGGGTTAAATGACCTTAAAAAAGTGTATAAAATGACATCTCATCAAATACCCCTACACTTAGGATTTGCTTGTTCTCAACTAAATGAGTTTTTCTACCTAGTTAATAGCAACATTGGGGGCATTTAACTTACTCTTTAAAGATAATTTACGACACAACCAATTAAACCTCATAATTAAAAGCCCAGAAACTATACACTAGCACCTCACATAAGTGTCTGGATTATCTTTTTCTCTCGGGTGTATAATGAATTATAACAATATGGGAAACAGAAAATTAACACTCATTACCTGTCATAGCATATAAATTACCATAGGCTTGATAAAGGATCAAAATCTCCACTACGTGGCATAAGCACCTAGGAATTACTATCAAAGAGGTATTTAAAGGGTTGTGATGTATAGGTGTAAGATAAATGGAAACGAATGGGAAATATTTGGGTGGATTTGGGTGAATTTGGGTGGTGGTGAGTTAACTATCTACAACAATACATGTAAAGGCGTTGCTAAGCCAAATCGCGGACCACACTAGGACAAAGATATACAAACTCTTTATTTTTCTTTTTTCTTAACTCTATTTGAACATAAACATAAACACAAGCAAAATGGCAGCCCATACATTTTTTTCTTTCTTTTTTTTCTCTTTTTTTGATTTTCTTTTTCTCTTTTTCTTTTCACCTTTTTTTGTACACTTTTGCCCTGCCATCTACTGAAACATAAATAATACATGACTTGGGATTTATACTTGCATCCCTACACTTGAGTTTTAAAACTCATAACATAAAATAACTAATGATCAGAATCAAAATGATCAAAATAACATGGAGTGTATTAAGCACGTATGAGGGTAATAATTAGACTTTTTCCCTATTTCTCCATAAAAAAAAACTATCATGAATCTCAATCATTCCAAAATTGTATACACTAATAATGACTCGACTTAGCAACCATCTACTCAAGCAAACAATTAACTGGGGTTTACAAATGTTATAACAATAATGTGCTAAAAATGAGTACATATAATGAAGAATAAGGAGATATGGGTGTAACAATTGGTGTGGGAGTAAACAATGCTCTTCAATAATAATCCGAAATCCACCGGAAAATTATGAGAACCGCGAAAAGGGTAGGCTCGGAGGGGTGTACTAGGGGTATCTTGTACTAAAAATTTGTGCGTGGCAAGGGTGTGGGGGTAGTTATATGATCGGGGAGACCATCATAACTATATAAAATACAGGCTAAAAACATGGGTTTATCCTAGTGCCTCTTATCATTTAGCAAATCCTAATCACACGAATGTAATCTCACTAGCTGTCTCGAGATGAATCACTAAAGCAAGTTCAAGAATTTAATATATTACCAATACACTCATATAATTCTGACCGATACCAATGCTCTAGAAAAAGTGACAAAACCACATATGCACGTTCAAATGTATGAACGCGCTCAACATATGATTGCTCATTCCTTAACTCGATTGATGACATCAAATAACTGGCTATTTTATTATTAATATTATAATTAAATAATTAATTTAATAAATTATATAATCTATTTTATAGCATTATTTATCCCATGTAAATAACCCATTTTGTATAATTATTGTAAAGAATTGTTACTTAATCATTTGTATTTGAGAATTGTAATAATTACGGAGTACTTGGTGAATATTAGCAAAAGGCGCACATTCTGGAGCTTAAACGAAGATATTTTGAAGATTACTATTCTGACAACCAATACGTCGTATCCATCAAGGAAGATACGGCGTATCTGTGTCTGCACTCACCAAAGACCACGAAGGAAACATGATCAATACGCCGTATCCAGAGAAGACCGATACGCCGTATTGAAGATGTAGAAGGTGAATATTCTGGAAGATATCAAACGTGGTCCCTACTCCAAGAAAAAACCAATACGCCGTATCCAAGACCTTGGATACGCCGTATCGACAACGACTCCAAACCCTATAAATACAAAACTTAAAAATGAGTTTTAAGTGTGCTAAATCATATTCTCGATACCTAAACCATAAAAGTCAATTTTTAGAGGAGAAAAAGAGCAGAAGAGGTCTCGAAACGCATTCCAATCCATAGGAGACAACGTGTAATTTCTTATACTTTTGTAATCATTCAGTTTTTGGTATTATTCGTTAACTCGGTTAGTTTACCTTGGCTAAGCCATTACTCTTGAATTAATTATGATGTTTGAAGGCTAATACCTTCGGGTATTAGCCATTATTATGAAGATCTGAATGTTTGGTTTTGTTTATATCTCGATTGCTTAATTTATCATTGTATGCTTGTTTATGTTTATCAATTTATACTTGTTTACGTGCTTTTGTATGCGACCTATCATTCAACTGGATCTAGTGGTACGGACCAAGTAATCTAGATGCTGGGATAGCTCTCCGTATAGTAATTTATACATCTAGAATAATAGGATCACAAATATTGTCCTGCTAAATCCGTGCTAGGATACGCTTCTGGCTTAACTAGATATCAGATAGTGCCTTTGGTTTAGTGAACAAGTTGAATAGCATGTGTTCCTAGATAATTCAACAAATAACATTCTGATTCCATTGGATAGTGCAGACAAGTGGACTACTAGTGTATAAATCGCCGTTAAGCAGTAAGTGGGTAAAGTCTCTATGAGCCAGGGTTTAACAAGATCACCATTGCTTTAAGATAGATTATAATTAGCAAATAAGGATGATTTATGCGGATGCTTTAATTGTGACAGAATTAATATGTCTAGGTCTTAGGAAGAAGTCCCACCTAAGTCTTAAGAATGATATGCCACCTCGAGATAAGTAATCATTGCACTGAATAAACAAACCAACTTCTAATCGGATTAATGATGGCTAATACAGTATTCTATCATAAGGCTCGACTGCTCTTTTATCTTCTATTAATTTGCTTGCGTGGGTTAAAGTGTCTTGAATTGATTGTAGTCACCATCAAACCCGTTCTCTCAGGCTGAAACCCCTTTTTTCCTGTTAGAATTAGGATTAGAACTAACATAGGATTAGCATAGGTTTGACTTAGATTAGAATTAACTTAGATTAGTAAACCAAAATATTAATAAATTGAGAGATTTAACCTCGCTTTAAGTGTTTGACACCCTACTTACCACGAATTTACCACCGGCCGGGTACACTGCCCGTTAAAGTGTTGTTTTGGTTAAGTCAGCAAAATATAAATTTAAAACTTGTATCATAAAAATATACACCACACAACGACACATCAAGTTTTTGGCGCCGTTGGGAGTGAAAATTAATCTTGATTTTTATTTTATATTTTGGTTATTAGATTAGATCTAACCCTTAGGATTAGTGTAATTTAGATTAGTGTATAATTATGTATAATTCTGTA
>BQNB010031336.1:15828-54072 GCA_026074375.1 Tanacetum coccineum
CTATAAGCATCAAGATTCAAGAATCATGAAAGCTCAAGAATTAAAGACAAAGACTTCCGCACAAACTCTGATATACAAGATCTTCCTTCAAAGATATCAAGTCTATCAAGGGAGATTGTTAGCAAGCTTTCAAGATGATGCAAAGTATGAGCATGTTGGTCAAGACACAATATCGCAAGGTGGCAAAGACGATCAAGACGGAAGGATAAAGATTTAAAGATCTCGGACGGAAAAGACAAAGTCTAAAGATAATGACAAAGGCTCAAGATCAAAGATCACAAAGCATGAAGGAACAAGCCTACAGCATAGACAGAGACAAAGATCACAAGAGCTTAACGACAAAAGCAATCTAATTGATATCACGAAGGAGTGTCACAATGAACTCACTTCGGGGGAGATTGTTAGCCTCAAAATATTGAGTCGAACAATGGAAGTTCGTTCATAATTATATTAGGTCTCGGTCACTAAATTAATATACGTTGTATTAGGCTAGACGGGTAAACGGGCTCTTATTTGTAATCTAATCGGTCACGTGTATCGGGCGAAAGCCCAAGTAAACCCGAGCCCGGCCCGTAGAATTACTAAAGGCATGCAAGCCTTTTAGTCTTCACTATAAATACCCCTCTCCAAGGAAGGAGAGGGTGTTGGTTCATTTGTAAACTTTTTGATATTGCAAGTAAACTTTCCATTCTCTCTCTAGTTTTTCTCTAGCTTTCTCTCTCTAAACTTCTTCTAATTTCCTTCTCTTTTCTTCTTGAATTCGAGCAACAAGTAATGAAGTGAAGTGATTAAGGGTAACCGACATTTGGTATCAAGAGCCTCGGGTGTTTAGTGTTTGATTTGTGGTTTAAAAATCAAATTTCGTGTATTTTTTTTTTTTTTTTTTAATCTCCAAAGATTCTTGGAAGAATCTTTCCATGAATCTAATGTTTTCTACAATTGTTCCTTTTCTTTTACAGCTTTCATTCCTATTCTCCTATATCTTTTAAGCTTTTCATCTTTCTCATATATTTCATTAGCCTGAAATGTAAGCTTTTCATTTAGAGTAAGTTGTTGTTTTTGAAAAGTAACAAGTTGAGCTTCTAATGCGTTTTGAGAATAGAGACAAACACGTACTGGTACTTAGAAAAGTGAATTTGTACCTAGGTTGCGTTTTTTGATTTGAAGACGTTGCGTTTTGGTTCTCAAGTTGTTGCGTTTTGATTTGTAAAGACCTTGCGTTTTGAATCATCCAGTGTCGTTGGCGTTTTGATTCTCAAGACACTGCGAATTGTTATTTTTTTGTGTTGCTTTTTGTCTCCACAAGGTTGCGTTTTGAAGACCATCATTGCGTTTTTGACAAAACGTTACTCTGCCCAAGATTATTTCTACATTGCTTTTTTGATCAAGACCAGACTAATAGCGTATATGCTCAAAGAACATTGCGTTTATTGATCATAGAAGACGTTCATTTTGATCAAGAAAAAGTTACTGCATTTTGTGATCAAGACCAGAGATGTGCGTTTTGAACTAAGAAAAGTGACTGCATTTTTGATCAAAAGAAAGTTTTGCTGTTTTGACTAAAGTCCATTGCGTTTTTGTCCATGTGGAGAAACCCATGTATTTGAAACCATTAATTTCCCTGAAAACAAACATGTCGACCAAAACCGCGACAGGTCCGACATCCGCGATCAGGTGGTATTTGACCGAATTGGGAATATTAATATATTCAATCATCGTTTAATCCAACAAACATTCCATCAAGACAAACAAACTCATGGACTAAATACCGAGGACTTTGGACTTTAATTTGTGACTACAAGGACACTAATCACAAACTTTAACAACGACTAAATTATTCATTCACGGTTTTCTACTTGATTTAGTAAAATCCCGCGAAAGAATTCAATTTACGGTTTTTAATCATAGACTGTAAAATCCCCGTGAACGGGTAATACATTAAAAACCACAATCCAACCAACACATCATACACTTAAGATCCTTCAATCAATTATCACTTCTACATAATTCTTTATCATTCATCATGACAACTCCAAATGAACTTTCCACACCCGACAGTCAAATGCATAACAACATAAAGTGGCAGCTGGATCAAGGGATCATTCCACCATTAGCCTTGCAACATGACGATATGCACCACACACACCGATCACTAAGGTTTTACGATATCATTGATAAACAAGACCAAATGGTGAGCCTTACGGGAACGAGAGCATTCTTAAAGGTCCTTCCCTCCAACTATTGTCACAACACCAGCTGTTCCTGCAACAGTAGATTCACCATCATTCCTGAACAAACAACATTCGAGATCAGTTTACGAATAATGACTCCTGAGAACAGAGCTCATTATGATCAGAAAAAGAAGCGATTCATTAAGATTTTGACCTGGCAATAGAGATGAAATTACACACAACTTTTGATGCATGACAGACCGCTCGAAATAAAAGTGGGAACCATCGGAAGGCAACAACAAGGTGAATAACTTCAATATTCCAAGATGTCAAGACAAACTTAGTTTTGGAGTTTGGTCAATACCACCTCCCTCGACGATGGAGAAACAATTAAGTACTTACTACACAAGAATCCTACAAAATGATGAATAGAAATGAGCAGAAAACAATTTGACAGGATGCAAACGAAGCAAGTCAATGTTCAATTTCTGCAGCAACCTTCAACCAGAATGGTCAAGATTTGTCACAATGTGAAACAACAACACAATTTTGGATGAAGTTTTCTCATAAGCTCTTTGACCACTCTGAAACAATATCCAAAAGGAAGTATAATGAACTCCGTGCTGAAAGAATGGCCAAGAATGCAAACCCATTACACTTGTTGCTAACTGCTTCAAACACTTCCAAGACCCTATATTATCAATCATCAAAACCCACATATCATATGCACCAACATCAAAAGCTTTCACTTCCAACCAGCATCCTCATGAAACCTACAAGATACAAAGGCAAAGAGATAGCCAAACCAATCACACCACCATCTGAGTCAGCTTCTGAAGAAGACAGTGATCCTGAACAAGCTCAGAAGGATAAAGACATGCAAAAAAATTTGGCTCTCATTGCAAAGTACTTCAAGAAACTCTACAAACCTACCAACAACAACCTCAGAACTTCCTCAAACACCAGAAACAAGAATGTGGATACTACTCCAAGGTACAAGAATGACAATCAGACTGGACAGTTGGGAATCAGAGGGCAGAAAAGGTAGTTGGGCAGAGGGAAACTGTAGGTGTGTCCAGTAGTGCAACAGTCCTGGGATAATAGTGATTTAACTGCAAGTGAATTTGGTCATTATGCTAAGGCATGCAGAAAACCAAAAATGGGTTAAGACTCTACGTATCACAAGGAACGAGATGGTTGCTGGTGTAAACACAAGCTGAGAAAGGTGTTCAAACTACAAGCAGAGCAATCGACTGGCCTAGCAGACTAATCGCGGGATGAAGAGATTGATGACAAGATTTGGAAGCACATTACCTTTACATTGCAAGGATCCAAGAGGTTCCTATGCAGACTCAGGAACTGATTCTGAGCCATTATAACACAGGTACAATACATACTGACAATAATGTGTTTGCCCAATGACATACAACATTTTGACCAACTGAATCCATTAGTACACAACATGTGCAGTGGAAACAGGATGATAGTAAATGTCACTCATGACTCATCGGATGTGTAATTATAATGATATTCATATGACCAACAATGAAGTAGAATGTGATGTAGAGCCGTGTTTGCACTTTGCTACTTTTAATTTCTAATTAAAACGTGATGTTGATGAACATAAAAAGTATTCAATAAGCAATTAAACGAAAGCAAATGCAACATTGACCAAGAGTTAACTGATGCAAATCTTTTCACTCATTCGGAAACTAGTAGAACTCTAGAAGAATCTAATAGTATTCGGGAAACGTTTAGCTTAGTTGCACTCAAAATAAACAGACTGAGTTTGAGAGGTACAAGGCCTTTAATGATCGAAACTATTGGACATGACAAACTGTTACATAAGTAATGAAGCTCTAGGACTATTAGCTCAAAAAGAAATTGACATAAAAGAAGGTTTAAAAGTGAAAGCCTACGAAATTTCTGTTGTCAAAGAGAAAACATGATGAGTTAGTCAAACAGATATATCTTTTTAAACCAAGTCACCTTACTAAAGTGACAAGTCAAGGAGAAAACAAAGGTTAAAAACGGAAATTGTATCTTAAGGAAGAAAAAGAATATTGACACAAAATGATTTCAATTAAAACCAGACAAAGATTTTTAATAAATTGTTTACAAACGGAGTCAGTGTCAATCCAAACCATTCATAAGTTAGGCACCCAAAATCCCTACATTTAATTGGAGATACCAAACCTTTGCCAATCCAAGGTACCTCAAAAAGGCTCAAAATGAGATAACCATGTTTGTATTCGTATCCCCACATGACTAAATCTGATCCTGCAAACGAGACCTCGTCCACCGATAAGGGATAAGACTCAGACTTCTTAAGAAGAGCGTCGATCAAAACTGAATAAAGACTTAGTTGAAACCTTTTGACTACACACAGTTTAAATAGTCTTTTTGAAAATATTCAACCCTCCGAACTACAGCATTATGAAATTCATGTTTCGCACAAGGCAAATGAAAATAAGCAAGAAAATGTGGAGAAAATCATTTGTGACAAATAAATGCCAAATAATTTTCAAAAACATAGATTTATCCTTACAGTGTCTAAATCAATAAGCAAAAGGGTAGACAGAGCAATATAATGTCATGACAAAAAACATTAATTCAACTGAAAAGAAAAATGTCAAATCAAGCATCGGTAAAACATTCAAACGACCTACTTACATCCATCGTAACCCAACTTCGCAAGACTCATGAAATCCTAGTTAAGAACCATCTTTATGATGCCCTTGCCCTTAAGACTCAGATCTGGATATGTTTCACATTTGTACATGAACTTAACAAGAATGCATGCAGATTTAAAGTACGTTGAATCTCTAAAGAAGAACTGATGAACTTGAATCTGATAAGCGCATAATTTTCCAACATGTCATGATATGCTTTTGCAAGAATGTGTTGTCTAAAGACTTAAGTGTTCTATTTGCAATCTTCATCTGATTAGGATGAAAAGATCACTGAATTACAATGCCTTATATCTTCATAAGTCATGGAATGTACTGTCTTGGCACAAAAAGCTTTCTGAACAAACTGAATTAGTAAGTAAGAAGATTTCCACTGAAGCTTATACAAGTTTTTGCTAAATTAGAAAAACACTCATTTCTCTTGAAATCGGCTTTACAAGGAATGTCAAGAACTACTGAAAAATGACTACAGTTGTGCAACAAGAAAAGGCGTCAAATGTATTCGAAAGGAACGTAGAACAATAATTTGAAATACAAGATTTGAAAAGCTCAACTGCAAGACAAGAAACATTGCCAAATAATGAGTTAAAGAAACTCATTGAAAAAATGCAAAGGAAAATACTGAGGATACTAGTTGATAAACCATCTGTTGTTTCGAAACACAACCAGAATGCTCAAAGGATTCCAAAACCATCAGTTTTAGTGAAACCGGCTCCGTTTTCAGACTCACTTAGAAGAGAAAATATTTTGCAAAGAAAAAGTCGATTTGTAAAAACTAATGATCCGAGGGTTTTTATCAAAACATTCACTCCACGGAATTTGCCACAAACAGCAACGCAAGCTGTAAGAAACACAAATGTGGATTAAACCAACATGTATCGAATGGCATGTAGTACCACCCACAACCTAAGCACCACAGTTGAATCAGACTTCTAGGAATACTAATCCTCGCGTATCTACATCTACAAGAGTAGCTCACAAAACTAATGTTAGCATACCACAGCCTAGGAGCAATCAAATGAAAGATAAGGTCATGCCTAACACTCGTCATGTGCAGATTAAGAAACTGAGTAGAAGACACCTTAAGATTATACTAGATTTTTCTAATCAAACAAAGTCATGTAACTGCGTGTAATGACAGTATATAAATTCCCAGATACTTTGAATGTTAATGCTTGTTTGTGCTACTTGTGGAAAATGTGTGGTTTAATTCAATCATGAATCATGGTTTTTCTAAGTTTTTGAAAGACGTGAATTGCAACAATACCCCCAAAATGGGGTCGCAGGCGAATAATGATCCGGGGCGTGTTACTTCAAGAACAACAACACAAGAATAATATATAAGTAACAACACAAAAAGGGTCGTTTAAATATGATACATTGGATTTATTATAAGAACATACTACAAAGCATAAAGCTTTACTTGTCCTTGTTTAATTAATTACAAAGACAACAATACATTTCCCAAAATAGATCACAAACATCCTTTAATGTGTGTGCAATCCACAATGTAATCCAATAGCATACCTTGGCACCTATCGTTGCCTATTGACCACTCACTGAAAACATGCTTAAAACCTCAACACAAATGTGTGAATTCATAGGGATTTAGTATTTTAAATTATCAGGACCGCACTACTTTCACCGTGATGGTTTCAACATAATCAAACAACACAAAACCAATTACTGTTGCACTAAAAAGCTCATGACACTGAAGCTCAACCAATATTTGCTATTTTAGCAGTTATTTTTGCCCGTACAGATGTAGTATACTCCGCAACATCCAAGTCCGACAAGGTCAACGTTCGTAGTCCGATGTAAAGCTAATCACCCAAACGGGAGGATAATCCATAGAACATTAATACATTCGCTCATCACGATAATAAATTAACAACTACATCTATGCAATTGACAGTTTCATGCGCTAATTGGGCTCAGAGGGTTATCTCTATTAGGCAAACACATAATCAATATACTTTAAACTCTTGCTGTCCAAATTTCTAAAACAAAGCATGTTTTCCACCCCAAAAATAATAGTAAATCAAGTAAAACTGTAAAACGTTTGGGCTAAGAACACACCTGAGATACTGATAGTCCAATAAATCACAGATAAAAGTTACCGCAAAACGTTTAGATGCAAACCTATTTCATTTAAGGGTCGTATAATTAACTCAGAGAGTACGTTTAATTAATAACATTGAATATAATCTAATTATTGTTTACATCAGTACTAATTTCGGAGCTATCATAATTAAAAGAGGTCATGAACATGACGTAAACGCTGAGTTAGGACACTTTAAATCGTAAATCCAAACAACATCCGCCTCGTCGATACGCCATCCGAAGCAGGCCTCATTATGAAACTCCCCTAGTATATAGCACTTCGATAACTATAATAACATATATAATCTATATAGCTATATCACCATCTATTTGTTAAATTGAAATCGTAATTAATAAAAGTAAAAAAAAACGTTTATATTTACACTCTTTAGTACAAATGACATAACTTTTGTCAGTTTTAAAAGCCCGTTATCTTTCTCCTCCTCGAGCGTTTCTTAGAAACGCCCACGCTTTCGTATTTAAACGTGAACATAAAATTCACATTCATTAGTTTTTTGAGATTCTTGTTATGAATATTGGTATTACTGTTCATACATTAAAAAATCATTTTTTATACTTTTAAATTAACTTAAAACCCGATATTAGCCGTATCATATTTCCGTTTATAGAGCTCCGTTTTAGTGATACTTATCGAACCACGTTCCAGTAATTGAGAAGTTTTATCATATTATTGATGTTAATAAAGTATAATTTTCTGTAATGAATATACTTTTTATAAAGATTGGTTTTTAATAAAAGTATTAACTATCTAAACTTTGTAAATGGCGTCTCTTCTTCGTTATAATCGGTTTTTTCGAGTCCTATTATGACCCCATCGAATCCTGTGACATGTAGTATTTTATATAAAATCAATAAACAATAAGTACAATTCGAATTGAACACAAACAAACGCCTAAGATATTATTTTCCAAAATGTGTTTAAAACTTGTTTTTAGGACTTTTTAGCTTTACCACTTTGTTACAAACCCATTAGAACCCTTAATAACTTATGTCTTACATGTATTAGGTCCATTAGGTCATGTTTTGTTCATAGTGTTCCAAGATATACAAGAAAAACCTCTATTTTACCATTTTCACTTGTAATTCTTAAGTTGACTTTTAGAAACCCTAATTTGCACTTAAACATGTTTATACTTAACCAATATGTTAAAACACTTATACATTCCTTTTAACATAATATTATCATTCATATGACATGTAAATAAGTGTACAAAACATTAATCAAATGTAAAAAATCCATTTCACATATTCAAAAGTACCCTAGATGGTGATTTAAACGTTAGTAAAGTGCATCTTGAACACATAAAATCTTAGTTATGAAACGATTAAGCTTTTGATATAACCTTGTGTGGATTAGTACAGAGATGATAACAACAATCACAACCCTTGTGATTAAACCTCTGTGATTGCAAAAATAGAATGAAACCCTAATTTATCCCAAGACTAAACCTTTCTTTTTTCTATTATCTTGATAATAACTCATTTTACATATTAAAAAGTCCTTAGTGGTGATTATAGCCATAATTAACATATAACACATAAAATAATGATAATAAAAAGTATGAAGGAATTAGGAAGACCTTAGTGATAATGTATGAGATGAGAAATAAGTGCTAAACCCGTGTTTAGACTCAAAACCAAAGCTTACAAGCTTATAAACCCTAGATTAGGTTTGAAACCCTAATCTTCCCTTTTCTTCCTTAATACTTGCAAATGATGAACCAATGCTTGCAAACACCTTAGTATGCCTTAGGATTGATGTGTAAAGGGTTGTATAGGTTGTATAAAAATTTTGTATGATTTGCTTATATGAGCTTATAATGCCGTGGCTTATTGGAGAGAAAGGAAGAGAGAAAAGATTTTTGTTAAGTGTAAAGTTGTAAGAAACTTCACTTATGCATGCATGTATATATATAGGAAGGAAAATATCTTATTAACCTAACCATGGTCACTTTCTAACCCTTGCACAAGGTTAAATAGCCAAGTAGTTCATGGTGTAAGAGTTGGTTCCCTAGATCTTTCTTAATATCTAGATATTATGGACAAGTTGCTAAGTCTTGGTCATAACTTGAAAATTTCGGCACATGTACATATATGTGATGTTATTTTGATTATTTTGGGTATTGGGTATAATCGTGGGTATTCGTTTAAGCGTAGTTAGGTTTTGGTGCTTCCGGGAATGCCGAAACGCGTTTTATCGCGAAACGTAAGCATTTTACGTAGCCAATAAAAATAAGATGAACAAAGTTATTAATTATCCTTATAATAATCATATAACACTTGCTTGATGTAAACATTTAATCGTTTAATGCCCGTTTACATTGAATGATCATTTTTAGTTTACGCGATTTAACTTAACGTTTACGGTTTAAGAGCAAACGCGTAAAACCCTAAAAATAAATTGTGAATTACATAATGTCATACAATGACCTAAAACACGAGGTGTTATAGTCTCCCCCGGTTAGCTGAGCCTTGTCCTCAAGGCTTAAGACGCAGCACTTGACGACGGCCCGGTCTTTGAGAACAGATGTGGGTATTTCTTCCGGAATTGATCTTCGCGTTCCCATGTAAACTCTGGACCTCTCTTGGAGTTCCATCGAACCTTGACTAATGGGATACGGCTTCGCTTCAACCGTTTAACTTCACGATCTGTGATCTCTATAGGTTCCTCGACAAACTGAAGCTTGTCATCAAAATGAAGTCCGTCCAACGGAACGGCTAAGGGTTCGTCGGCATGACACTTCTTTA
Source organism: Tanacetum coccineum (assembly GCA_026074375.1). Taxonomy (NCBI): domain Eukaryota; kingdom Viridiplantae; phylum Streptophyta; class Magnoliopsida; order Asterales; family Asteraceae; genus Tanacetum; species Tanacetum coccineum. The sequence goes on from BQNB010031336.1 coordinate 25,562, forward strand.
AGTTGGACACGTGAAATGTATTATGAACTCTGCTCAGCTCCTCAGGAAGCTCGAGCTTGTATGCAACGTCTCCAACCCTTTTTATTACCTTGAAAGGTCCAACAAACCTGGGATTTAATTTCCCTCGTTTGCCAAAACGTACAACCCCTTTCCAAGGCGAAACCTTGAGCATCACTTTATCTCCAACCTCAAACTCCATCGGCTTACGCTTCAAATCAGCGTAGCTCTTTTGCCTATCACGAGCGGCTTGCATCCTTTGCTTAACTTGAATGATTTTCTCAGTCGTCTCTTGTACTATCTCTGGACCGGTGAGTTGAACTTCTCCAACCTCAGCCCAACAAACAGGCGAACGACATTTTCTACCGTAAAGTGCCTCAAAGGGTGCAGCCTTAATGCTAGCATGATAACTGTTATTGTATGAAAACTCGACCAATGGCAAATGTTTAACCCAACCATTTCCAAAGTCGATCACACAAGCTCTAAGCATATCTTCGAGAGTTTGAATGGTTCTCTCGCTTTGTCCGTCAGTTTGCGGATGATATGCCGTACTCATATCTAAACTTGTACCCAAAGCTTTCTGAAGTGACCTCCAGAAATTTGATGCGAACCTAGGGTCACGATCACAAATAATCGAGACCGGTATTCCATGCCTTGTTACTACTTCCTTTAGGTACATTCTCGCTAGTTTCTCCAGAGGGTCAGTTTCTTTCATGGGTATAAAGATTGCGGACTTTGTAAGACGGTCAACGATTACCCAAATGGTGTCATACCCTTGTGATGACTTAGGAAGCTTTGTGACAAAATCCATCGTGATATTGTCCCACTTCCATTGAGGTATCTCGGGTTGTACCAACAAACCCGATTGTCTCTGATGTTCGGCCTTGACCTTAGCACAGGTCAAGCACTTGCTAACATAGGTGGCGATATCAGCTTTCATATTGGGCCACCAATATAGCTTCTTTACGTCTTGATACATTTTCTCGGAACCTGGATGGATAGAATACTTCGATTTGTGGGACTCGTGCATGATCACAGTCCGCAAATCGTCATAACAAGGTAACCAACTCCTGCCATTGAGGCATAGGGTTCCATCCGTACGAGGTTCCAACTTTTCCGTTCTAAGTGCCTCTGGAAATTTAGCATTTTCAATCAGCATACCTCCAACATCCTCATCATCTTACGGATAGGAGGTAGTGCTCACCGATTCTTTATGATATTGTTGCCATCTTCAGTCAATGGCAAACAAGAGAACGGCAAGAAGCCATTTTTGGGTAACATATTTTGGCTATGGCTGCTGTCCTCATATTTGTGTGGCGGAACTATAATAATCGCATTGTTTAAGAATGATAAGCGAATCCAGAAAGAGTTTAAAGGATGTTATCATGGTACGGTTCGCCTCAAGCTCTTACCGTTTAAATTCAAGAACTCGGATAAGGGATCAGTTTGCTTGAACGTTTGAAGATTCCCAATCCTTTAGGCTCTATGTGTGCTGATTGTTTTTATGATGTATATGTCTTTAATGTTGGCAAAGATTGAGTTCGTCTTAGAATATGCAAAGGAGAATTGGGACATATTATAGTTTCCTATGTATTTCATTTGGGGAATGTCCCATTTGATTAGTGGTAGTTCAGCTTGTTCTTGAGGTATAATGTGGATTTCAGCCGCATTCCATGTACTTAAACATTTTAGTGATTAATATACTTTACCTACCGGTAACCCTTTACCCTCCAAAAAAAAAAGAAGGGTGCAGCCTTAATGCTAAGCATGATAACTTTATTGATGAAAACTCGACCAATGGCAAATGTTTAACACCAACCATTATCCAAAGACGATCACTCAACTCTAAGCATATCTTCGAAGTTTGAATAGTTCTCGGGCACTTTGGGAGAATTGGGTTTTGGGATTGGGGTTGGGTTATGGTTTGTGTGGAGGTTGTGTATATTGGTTTTGGGAAATTTGGGTGGGGGTGGTACTTGGGGGGTTTAAGACCGTCATTTGCGGATATATGCCGAACTCATTATCTAAACTTGTTACCCAACAGCATTCCCTGAAGCGACCTCCAGAAATCGATGCTAACTAGGTCACGATACAAAAATCAAGACGGTATATCCCATGTCTTGTTTACACTTCCTTCAGGTACAATCTGCTAGTTTCTTCCAGAGGGTCAGTTTCTTTTCATGGTAAAAAGATTGCAGACTTTGTGAAGACGGTCAACAATTACCCAAATGGTGTCATACCCTTGGAAGACCTATGAACTTCGTGACAAAATCCATCGTGGATACTGTCCACTTCCATTGATGTATCTCTGGTTGTACCACAAACCCGATTGTCTCCTGATGTTTCGGTTAGAGGAGAAGAAAAGAGCGGAAACAATAACATGTTCCTTGACTAAGACAGGTCAAGCACTTGCTAACATAAGTGGCGAATCAGCTTTCATATTGGGGCCACCAATATAGCTTCTTTACATCTTGGTACATTTTCTCGGAACCTGGATGGATAGAATACTTCGACTTGTGGGACTCGTGCATGATCACAGTCCGTAAATCGCCATAACAAGGTAACCAACTCCTGCCATTGAGGCATAGGGTTCCATCCGTACGAGGTTCCAACTTTTCTGTTCTAATTGCCTCTGGATATTTAGCATTTTCAATCAGCATACCTCCAACATCCTCGTTCTTGATGTTTTCTGGTTTCCGTGCTTCAGTCTGAGCATTTAAGATTTGCTTAGGAAGATCCAAGCCAATAGTCATGACTAAAGCTCGAACTCTTAACGGTGGTTCCCGTTCTTTCCTGCTCAAAGCATCAGCAACGACATTTGCCTTCCCTGGGTGATAACGAATATCGCAATCGTAGTCACTCAGCAACTCTAACCATCGGCGTTGTCTCATGTTCAATTCCTTCTGATTAAGAATATGCTGTAAACTCTTGTGATCAGTGAACACCGTACACTTGGTACCATACAGATAGTGTCTCCAAATCTTCAGAGCAAACACTACTGCTCCAAGTTCTAGATCATGAGTAGTATAGTTTTTCTCATGGATCTTTAACCTCGAGATGGCATAAGAAATCACCTTTTCTCTTTGCATCAACACCAAGCGCCCAAACCCCTTCATTTTAAGCATCGCATAATACAATTGGGGGGGGGGGGGGGGGGGGGGGGGCGGGGGGGGGTGCGGTTGGCTAGAGGCGTAGGGCCCTTCGAAAGCCAGAATTGGGTGCACTACACAACTTCTGCTGGGGGTCTAATAAACTGGGGGAACCTAGGCTTGAGCGAGAGTTGTCCTCCTCACTCAAACTCCGACCTTCTTTTGAGTGAGCTTCGTCATTTGGTTTTGGGCAATCTTTGAAAACCCTTTAATGAATCGGCCGATAATACCCACAGACCTAAAAACTGACAGAATCTCGTTGGTGTTTTTAGAGATCCCAATCTTTAAACGGATTCGATCTTGGCTGGATCTACGTGAATGCCTTTATTATCAATTCACGAGACCGAGGAACTGTACTGGGAATCCAAAATTCACACTTGTAAAATTTTGCATACAACTCCTCTTCTCAACAACTCAATATTATCATTCAGATGCTCTCATTTCTTAGCCTTGCTCCTTGGAATAGATCAAAATATCGTCCAATAAAGACAATTACGAATTTGTCCCAGATAAAGGTTTGCACACTCGTTCATGATGTCCATAACCACAGCAGTGGGTTCGTTTGTCAAACCAAATGCATAACCTGGAATTCAAATGTCCATATCGAGTTCTGAAGGCAAATCTTCGAGATTGTCTTCTTCTCCTCGAACCCTCAATTGGTGATTAACCTGACCTTAGGTCGATCTCGAGTAGACACTCGAAACCCTTGAAGTTGGTCAAATAATCATCAATTTCTCGGTAGTGGATAACGGTTCTTTCACCGATAGTTTTTTTTAATCCCCGATAATCTATGCACATCCCAATGATCCATCTTCCTTCTTGACGAATAGAACAGGAGCTCCCCATGTGACTAACTAGGTCTTATAAAAGCCTTTTGACGAAAAGCTCTTGTATTGATCCGCCAATTCTTTCATGTTCTGATGGGCCAATCGATAAGGTGCCCGTAGCTACAGGATGCATGCACCAAGTACTAATCCGATTATGAAATTCCACTTGTATGGTAGGTGGAATAGGCCGGCCAAGTCCCTCGGGAAATACTTCTGGGAAATTTTAGACGATCAGTACCTGTTCCAGTTGCTTCTTCATTGATTTGTCTCCAGTCTCCTTTACGTAAGATGTGCCAAAAGACGTGACAAATCCTTGTAGCACATAACTTCTGGGCCTTTGGTGCACGAGATGATGGTATAATCGAGTTCCCGCATTTATCAGCTACTTTCCGTCTCCATGAAAAAATAAGATTTTCTCTCCCAAAAGGAATACGAACATCTCTATAGCACTCAATAACGGCCTGGTATTTCTTCCAACCATTCCATGCCAATTATGGAATCGTCATAAGTTACACCAATTCAACATACATTAGAATCGACGTGAAACGATGGTTCAGAAAATTTAACGTGCAGCCCATTAGTACCGTATTTACCCAAATTATTCTACCATCAGCTAATTCAACATTATAACCATGATCTAATGTAGTGGGGGCTATATTAATCAAAGTACAAATTGAGGTATACACGAAACTTCTAATCTGCACCAGGTATCAAATAAAATGGAATCACTACGGTTGTTTAGGAGAAACGTACCCGTCACAACGTTGTTTGTCTAGTTTTGCCCTGTAAAAACAACACCTACTTGCAAAAGCCTAGCCTACACCGCTACCATTTCCCTGTTCTTGTTCTTCCACTCGGGGCAGTTGCTCCTGAAGTGGCCTGGAGTCCCACATCTCGAAGCAAAACAATGGCATTTGTAATTTGCCCTTGGTCTCTTGGGTTGTTGTTAGTTACGGTTGTTTGTTATTATTGGCATGCGGTTGTTGTTGTTTGCAGTCACAGGCCCCAGGCTTTGTATTGATATAGGCCTACTTCTACATTTCCTTGGCCAGGTGGCCAAGTTTCCTGCAGTTAGTGCATTTTCGTGTACAAGACCGTAATGGTTGAAATTACCACTTGGTGCATACGAGGTTTTAGTGCCCCTTCATAGTATACGGTTTTCCTAATCACCTTACCCGGCAGCATAAGACCTGCCTGTATTCTGCCTTTTTTTTCTCAGGTAGGTTGGTTTATTTACGAAGGAGTGTCTTCTTCCAACTATCCTCTCTTGTTTTCAGCCAAAGTGTTAATCCTCCTATCCATCAAGCCAGTTGCCATCTCAATAGCCTCCTGCATGGTCTTTGGCTTTGATGCCACAACACTTGAGTAAATTGGGTCGGTCATTCCACCGACATATCTTTCAATTTTGTCAGCTTCTCTTCAGGGGAACATCCTGTCACTCAGCAATGCAAGCGTCCTGGAATCGTTGGTTGTAGGCTACACATCGGTGGCCATTGAACATTTAGGTTCCACAACTCTGGCCTCAATTTTCCTTGATTTCATATCCTTGACAATAATTTGTTGTCATCTTCTTTTACAAGTTCAGACCACTCATCGCATAACTCAAGCATCAATAGTCACGATGACCTAGCATGTGAGTACACCATGTTAGTAGCAGTTCCATATAGAGTACAAGTGGCAAATTCACTTTGATATCTCACTGTGCAATTACTTATGCTTAATACGGTTTCCATCCTCTCAAACCACTGGTCAAGTTGACCACCTCTTCTGTACCCCTAAAGAATAACTGGTTGAGACATTTCATGAATCATGATAGGTGCACTCCCAATGGATGCGTTTATTCCTTTCTAGCACAGTTCCCTGAGGTATGGCTAATCGTCAGCCATTCCGGTTTTGCAGCACTGCCTGCAAAACAGCAGGACACCCATCTATCGATCATGGGCCTGCAGTTGGCACTGTGACCGAAGTGGTGGTAGTAGTTTCCTGTATAGGTGTTGGAGTTGAAAGTGACTGGTGGAGGAGTTGTGGTGACAGGCCTTGACCTCGGTGGTTCTGGTTGGGCCTCCTTTGGGCCTTTTCTTAAATCACAAGAAAAAATAACACCCGTTAGATTTCAAAAATCTTAACCATAACCCTATGTATACATAATGAATAAAACGAGATCACAACACATGGTGAAATACACAACAGTATTGAAATTAACAAATCGACATTCATTCACAATAAACTCAATTATATACAAACATAATCCAACCCTTTTCATATATAAACATTGAAAATAATACATGATTGGTTTATATACAAAATCGTCATAACAACTAGGTTACAAGACAAAATAACCTAAAGCCTTACAGCCGATATATACCCCTTATCGTAATACTTAGTAGGCTGAACAGAAGTAGCCGATATATGAACAAAAGATCTACGGAGTAAGTTTCTAGTTAAAAACAAAAGATCTATACAGTCTGCTAGCTGGGAACAACCCATAATACTTAACAGACTGTATAGTAGCTACAGCCATAACACCGTCTAAGAACTGCTACCGGCCTCCATCCTGGTAGCTCTGGCTTTGCAGACCCATACAGTCCCCTGCTAGTCATCTGCATCTCGATCATCTGAGCCTTGAGGCTCATCACTATCTTCAGGGTCTCTACTAACAGCCTCCTAACCTGCCTCCGATAGTCTTGCTTTCACAGCTCTGAGATCACTGTCTGTCTCCTCTGGTCTAGTCTGCCGCGTAACTCAACGATCTCGGACTGCTGAGCATGACCGTAGTCCGAAAGTAATATCCCTTGGAATGGCGTCAAGGTCACAATCTTCCCTCGATGTGCCAATCTGCACGGTGATAATCTGGCCTCACTCCTCCATCAAACGACTGTGCTTCCATGGAAGGGCCTATCACCTCCAACATGTTGACTCGGGCTCTAAGGCTAGAGCTCGGTCATACGTGCATCAACTATCTGAGAAAATATGATCCATCCTCACTCGTCAACAGTAGAAAGACAACACAATAACTCTCGTTGACCCCACTCTAGGTGGACGTGCTATCTCCTGGATGGCTCCAACAAGATCATCCCCAAGTATCACCTAATACCATAAGCCAAACTCTCTAGACATCAGGCATCCTGGAGCGACCTCTAACGTATCAGCAAATCCGTAAAGGTCTGCCCTAGCTGTGGTAGGTCCAACCCGCCTAGCAGTCCCAGCTGCCGAACTCTCTCCGCCGACCGTCAATTATCCAGGACCCAGGAGTAGTACGACACAGCCTCTTACAAGCGGTAAACACATCCTCATTCATCTCAGACTTATGAACAAGAGATGTAGGGCATCTCTCTTGCCTAATTTTCCCTAGCAGCTCGGATCCTAGAGGATCTATCACATATGTAGGCCAATGGTGGTGGTAATAGGTTAATGGTGGAGAGTGTATATGAGAAGTTGGTGATGATAAGGTGAGAGAGGTGATGGTGGGTGGAGTAGGTAAGGCTAAACTCTCTCAGCAACCTTCCTCCGAGAGGAAAGGTGTCGGCGCCTGGGTTCTGGATGGGACATCCTAACGCCGTGGCGCGATAAGCAATGAAAGGGTCCTTGTCACTAAAATAAGCAACACAGCAGGTCGCAGGAGCTAAGTGCTCATCCATCCATCATCTCCACGTCAGCAGGATAGTCGGCTTGATCCTCCTCGAGGATTCCTCCTACGACACCTCCTCTATGTCCTCCTCAGGGTCGGACTCCCGGTATATACCCTGGTGACTGATGAGGGGTAGTCAGCAGCAGGCAGTGGCTGCTCCTCAGCCGGGAATATAGACCTCATCGACTACCGGTAAGAACTGCCGGGTAATAGGCTCCGGAACAAATGGTATGGTAATAGTGAGGTGGGTGCCTGCTCCATGGCTCCTCCAGGGCCAGGCACATAATCTGGTGATGGTGGTCCCGTCAAAAAAAGGTACCTCGACTCCTTGTGACCCCTGTATTAAATCGACCTCCGATACTATGTGATGTAATAAGTAGAGGTGCTCAGAATCTGAATGATCGAATCCAGAAAAAAATTAGCTTACATAAGTATAATTAATATAAGACTATCATCCTATAACGTAAAATATTATAAACACTATATCAAATGCATGTATATAGCCCTAACCGACTAATGCAATAAATTTGTTATATGAATACCCCTGTAAAAACCCTTTTGTATTTATGTCAATGTTGAAAACGGTTTATAGTCCAGCAAAACATTTGACCTGGTTCTCTATAACATGGCTCTTGATACCAACTGTAACACCACCCCAAAAAGGTCGGCAACGGAATAAGGATCCTGGGCATGGTTACTTCAAATCAACAACGACAAGATTTTATTATAAGAACGACAAAAAGTCGTTTAAAAAAGAAACTGAACATTGGATTTAAATAAAAGATATATTACAATAAAGCTTATACTTTACTTGTTCTTTGTTTTTCATGTTACAAAATGACAACATATATTTTCCAAAACCATGAATACACAAAAAGTCTTTAAACAGTTCAATCCCAAAACATAATCCAATGCATCCGTGGCATCTCGTGCCTAATGACCTCCTGAAAACATTGCTTAAAACGTCAACAAAAATTGTTGGTGAATTCATAGGTTAAGTATTTAAAAATATGCAGGACCGCAATATTTTCCCAGTGATGTTACAACAATGCACATCAACAATCATCAAAACAGATTACTGTTGCACTATGTCTCATGACACCGAAGCTCAACCTATATTGCAATTATATTAGCAATTTAAGCAGTTATTTTGCCCCGTATACGAGATATGTAACCGCGCACACCAATCCACATGTCAACGTTCGTCCCAGTGATAGCTAATCACCCAAATGGGGAGGTTAAATCCCAATAGATCTATTTACTCATTCGCGAGCTCACATAATAAAAGTAGCAAACTACATCTATTGCAATTGACAGTTTCATGATAATGGGCTCAGGAGAAGGTGTTATTGCTACTTAGGCAACACATAAAACACTATAATTCAACACTTGGCGTCCAATTTATAAAACGAAAGCATGTTCTCACCCCAAATAATAATAAATCAGTAAAACCTGTACAAATCAGTAAAACTGTAAAAGTGGGGCTATGAACTCACCTTGAGTACAGGTAGTCCAAATAATCACAGATAAAACGTCACGCAAGACGATAAATGCAACCTATTTAAATTAAGGTCGTATAAGTACTGAGTACTTAAATTAATAACATTGAATATAATCTTATAGTTGTTACATCGTACTATCGTTCGGGCTATCATAAATAAAGAGGTCATGACATGACGTACGAGGAGTTTAGGACACTTTAAATCGTAAATCCAACAACTCATCGATACGCCATCCGAAGAGGCCTCATTATGAAACTCCCTAGTAATATAGCACTTTGATAACCACTCAATATTCTATATAGCATAATCACCGACTAATCGTTTTAGTAAAATAATATTTATAAAGTGAAAACGTTTATAAATATACTTTTCGTAAAAATGACCTAATTTGGTCGTTTTAAGCCCGTTGCTCGCGTTTCTTACGTCCACGTCTTCGTAGTAAGACGAGCGATCAAAATATTACATTTTTAAGTTTTTAAGATTCTGCGATGAATAGTAAAATTACTGTTCACAACAGCTCGTTTGTCGTTTTAGGCTTTAATTGGCGTAAACTTGTAATCGTAATAACTTATTCGTTTTAATCCCGATTTTAGTGATTCCTTCGAGTACGTTTTTGTTATTAAAAGAGGTATTATATTTTATAAAGTTGGGTCCGCTGATGAATAGTACTTTTACTGTTCATAGTTTATAAAATTACTTTTATAAACTTTAATTATCGAAAATGTCGTAGTTTATTCGTTATAGTTCCGTTTTTAGCGATTCTTTCGAGTACGATCTCGTAATTAAAAGTTATATCATATTTTAGATGTTTTAAAAATAAATCCACATGAATGCCTTTATTATCAATCACATGACCGAGGAACTATACTTTGGGAATCCAAAATTCACACTTGGAAAATTATGCATACAACTTCTCTTTCTTCAACAACTCCAATATTATCTTTATGGAAATCGTCATGAGGCGTTTATAATTGATTAAGTCAAACTTAATGTATGAAATTCGGTTCTAGACAGCCCCTATGTATTTCATATGTTAATCTTTATAAAAACCTTGTTTTTATGTATTATTTACTTAAGTAGTTTACTATAAAACTCTTCTAAATAAACATTTGACACTTGTCGGTACTTATAATAATGTCCATTATTCATCCCTATTCCTTGTTAATTCATTGCAACAAGTTTTTAACAATTTCTTTCCTTTTTTTTATATGTGAAGATTATGAATCATTATAAAACCCTAATTTAACCTAACATGTTTACTACTTAATATAGGCATAATCATACTTTTATTTTCACTTCTTCCATGATATATAGGACATATGACATAGAATATGCATAAATTCATAAACATAATTTAATAAACTCATTTTACATATTGAATGTCCTAGTGGTGATTATAGCCATAAAATTAAAACTTATTACACATAAAATTCTAAGAATAATGAGTATAAAGGAATTAAGAAAACCTTAGTGATGATGTAAGAGATGATAAACAAGTTCTAAACCCGTGTTTAGATTCAAAACCAAAGCTTACAAGCTTATAAACCCTAGATTAGGTTTGAAACCCTAATCTTGCAATAACTTGATAAAATCTTTTCAAAGCTTAGCCAACCCTTGAAACCTTCTTAGAATACCTTAAGTATGATGTGTATATGCTTGTATAACCTTAGAAAATCAAAGTATGGATTATGTTTATAAGGGGTTTTGTGCCGTGGGTTTTGGGACAAGGAAAGGAAGAAAGAAATGAATTTTGCATGTAAGGATTTTAAGTAAAGTTTACTTATGCATGCATGAGTATTTATAGTAAAAATATCTCATTAACTTAACCATGGTTACTTTCTAACCCTAGGTCAAGGTTAACATGACAAGTTGATAAAGGTGTAAGAGTACTTTTCTTTAATATCTAGATATTATGTAAACTTGAAAAGTCTTGGTCTCATCCTCAAAAATTCGGCATATTGCATATATATGTGATGTTATATTTATTATTTTGAGTATTGGGTATAATCGTGGGTATTTGTTTAGGCGTAGTTAGGTTTTTTTTTTTTTTTTTTTTCTGGAACTTCCGGGAATGCCTAAACGCATTTTATCGTGAAACGTAAGCATTTTACGTAGCCAATAAAAATAAGATGAACAAAGTTATTAATTATCCTCATAATAATCATATAACACTTGCTTGATGTAAACATTTAATTGTTTAATGCCCGTTTACATTGAATGATCATTTTTAGTTTACGCGATTTAACTTAACGTTTACGGTTTAAGAGTAAACGCGTAAAACCCTAAAAATAAATTGTGAATTACAAAATGTCATACAATGACCTAAAACACGAGGTGTTATAGTCTCCCCCCGTTAGCTGAGCCTTGTCCTCAAGGCTTAAGACGCAGCACTTGACGACGGCCCGGTCTTTGAGAACAGATGTGGGTATTTCTTCCGGAATTGATCTTCGCGTTCCCATGTAAACTCTGGACCTCTCTTGGAGTTCCATCGAACCTTGACTAATGGGATACGGCTTCGCTTTAACCGTTTGACTTCACGATCTGTGATCTCTATCGGTTCCTCGACAAACTGAAGCTTGTCATCAAAATGAAGTCCATCCAACGGAACGGCTAAGGGTTCGTCGGCATGACACTTCTTTAAGTTGGACACGTGAAATGTATTATGAACTCTGCTCAGCTCCTCAGGAAGCATCGAGCTTGTTATGCATCGTACCACCCTTTTTATTACCTTGAAAGGTCCAACAAACCTGGGATTTAATTTCCCTCGTTTGCCAAAACGTACAACCCCTTTCCAAGGCGAAACCTTGAGCATCACTTTATCTCCAACCTCAAACTCCATCGGCTTACGCTTTAAATCAGCGTAGCTCTTTTGCCTATCACGAGCGGCTTGCATCCTTTGTTTAACTTGAATGATTTTCTCAGTCGTCTCTTGAACTATCTCTGGACCGGTGAGTTGAACTTCTCCAACCTCAGCCCAACAAACAGGCGAACCAACTTTTCTACCATAAAAGTGCCCTCAAAGGTGTAGCCTTAATGCTCGCATGATAATGTTATTGTATGAAAACCGACAATGCAAATGTTTAACCCAACCATTCAAAGTGATCACACATGCTTAAGCATATCTTTGACGGTTTTGAATGGTTCTCTCGCTTTGTCCACCAGTTGCGGTTGATATGCCGGCTCATATCTAAACTTGTACCCATAGCTTTTTCTGAGTGGACCTCCAAAATTTGATGCAAATTTAGGGTCCGATCACAAATAATCAGAGACGGTATTACATGCCTCTGTTACTAACATCCTTTAGTACACTTTCGCTAGTTTTCTCAGAGGGTCAGTTTCTTTTCAATGGGTATAAGATTGCGGACTTTGTAAGAGGTCAACGATTACAAATGGTGTTCATACCCTTAGTGATGACTTAGGTCAGGCTTTGTGACAAAATCCATCGTGATATTGTCCCACTTCCATTGAGGTATCACGGTGTTATACAACAAACCCGATTGTCTTGATGTTCGGCCTTGACTTTTGCACAGGTCAAGCATTGCTAACATAGGTGGCGGATATCGCTTTATATTGGGCCACAATATAGCTTCTTTACTCTTGTAACATTTTTCGGAACCTGGATGGATAGCATACTTTGATATGTGAGACTCGTGCATGATCACCGTCCACAAATCGGCCATAACGAGTTAACCAACTCCTCTGCCATTGAGGATATGGTTACTCGTACGAGGTTCCAACTATTCCGTCTAATTGCCTCTGGATATTAAGCATTTCAAATCCAGAATACCTCCAACATCCATCTACTCTTGATGTTTTTTGGTTTTCGTGGCTTCAGTATGAGCGTTTAAGATTGCTTAGGAAGATCAAGCCAATAGGTCATGACTAAAGATCGAACTCTTATCGTGGTCCCGTTCTTTCATGCTCAAAAAGCTCAGCACGACATTTTGCCTTCCCTGGGTGATAACGAATATCACAATCGTAATCACTCAGCAATTCTAACCATCGACGTTGTCTCATGTTCAGTTCCTTCTGATCAAGAATGTGTTGTAAGCTCTTATGATTAGTGAACACTATACACTTAGTTCCATACAGATAGTGCCTCCAAATCTTTAGAGCGAACACTACTGCTCCAAGTTCCAGATCATGAGTAGTATAGTTCTTCTCATGGATCTTTAACTGGCGTGATGCATAAAGAAAATACCTTTTCTCCTTTGCATCAACAAGCACCAAACCTTCTTTGAAGCATCACAACGTATGATTAAAATCTTTACTTACTTCGGGTAAAAAGACAGAAATTGGTTGCACCAAAAACTTTTACTACACAACTTCTGCTTCAATAACTGGAACGCTGCTTCTTGTTTGTCACCCCACTCAAACTTGACCTTCTTTTGAGTGAGCTTGGTCATTGGTTTGGCGATCTTTGAAAACCCTTCAATGAATCGTCGATAATACCCAGCAAGACCTAAAAACTGACGAATCTCCGTTGGTGTCTTAGGAGATGCCCAATCTTTAACGGATTCGATCTTGGCTGGATCCACATGAATGCCTTTATTATCAATCACGTGACCGAGGAACTGTACTTTAGGAATCCAAAATTCACACTTGGAAAATTTTGCATACAACTCCTCTTTCTTCAACAACTCCAATATTATCTTCAGATGCTCTTCGTGCTCTTGCTTGTTCTTGGAATAGATCAAAATATCGTCAATAAAGACAATTACGAATTTGTCCAGATAAGGTTTGCACACTCGGTTCATGAGGTCCATAAACACAGCAGGTGCGTTGGTCAAACCAAACGGCATGACTTGGAATTCATAATGTCCATATCGAGTTCTGAAGGCAGTCTTCGAGACGTCTTCTTCTCGAACCCTCAATTGGTGATAACCTGACCTTAGGTCGATTTTGAGTAGGACACTAGACCCTTAGAGTTGGTCAAATAATTCATCATTCTTGGTGACGGATAACGGTTCTTCACGTTAGTTTGTTTTAGTTCCCGATAATCTATGCACATCCATATCGATCCATCTTTCTTCTTAACGAATAAGAAACTGGGTCCACCATGGTGACGAACTAGAGTCTTATAAAGCCTTTGTCGGAAAGCTCTTGTAGTTGATCCGCCAATTCTTTCATTTCTGATGGGGCCAATCGATAAGGTGCCCGTGCTACAGGTGCAGCACCGGGTACTAGATCGATGTGAAATTCCACTTGTCTGGTAGGTGGAAGACCTGGCAAGTCCTCGGGAAATACTTCGGGAAAATTTTTGACGATCGGTACATCTTGCAGTTGCTTCTTCTTCGACTTGTCTCCAGTCTCCTTGATGGTAATATGTGCCAAAAAGAGATGAATTGTAGCAGATACTTTAGGCCTTGGTAGCACGAGATGATGTTTAATCGAGTCCCACGTTATTTCTACTTCCGTCTCCTGAGAAATTAAGATTGGCTCCCAAAGGGAATATGAACGATTTCTTAGCACAGTCAATAAGGCTTGGTATTCGTCAACCAGATCCATGGCAGTCTATGACGTCATAAGTACCCATTTCTACAGGCATTAGGTCGACGTGAAACGGATGGTTCAGAAAATTTAACGTGCAACCCAGTAATACCGCATTTACCCAAATTATTCTACCATAAACTAATTCAACGTTATAACCATGATCTAATGTAGTTGGGGCTATATTAATCAAAGTACTAAATTGAGTAGATACGAAACTTCTATCTGCACCAGTATCAAATAAAATGGAAGCACAACAGTTGTTTAGGAGAAACGTACCCTTCACAACGTTGTTGTCTGGGTTTTGCCATGCAACTCCCACTGCATAAGCCCTGGCTACATTGTTGCCATTTCCCTGGTTCTTGTTCTTTCACTGGGGGCAGTCCTTCCTGAAGTGGCCTAGAGCCCCACACTCAAAGCAAACGATGGCATTGGTATTTGCCCCTTGGGCTCTTGGGTTGTTGTTGTTGCGGTTGTTGTTATTATTGTTATTGCGGTTGTTGTTGTTAGCAGTCGTAGGCCGGCTCCTACAGTCCTTGGCCAGGTGACCAAGTTTCCTACAGTCAATTGGCCAGGTGGCCAAGCTTCTTTGCAGTTATTGAATGTTGATATACAAGGCACATAATGTTGAAGTTTACACTTGGGGGACATAGAGGTTTAGTCCCTTCATACGGTTTCTTGTCACCGTTCCCGGCAGCATAAGCCCTGCCTGTGTTCTGCCTTTTGTTTGGTTGTTGGTTTTGGTTATTTCGAGGAGTGTCTTCAAACTTCCTCTTGTTTTCTGCCTGTCTCTCAGCAAAAGTGTTAATTCTCCTATCCATCAATTCAGTCGCCATCTCAATAGCCTCCTGCATGGTTTTCGGCTTCGATGCCACAACACTTGAGTAAATTTAGTATGCATCCACCGATCATTCCTTTCAATTTTGTCAGTCTCTTCAGGAAAATACTGTCACACGCAATGCTAGCTCCTGGAAACGTTGTGTAAGCTACCACATCGGTGCCTTTTACTTTTAGGTTCCACAACTCTGCCTCAATCTTCTTGATTTCATTCCTCGGACAATATTTAGTTATCATCTTCTTCTTCAAGTCAATCCACGTCATTGCATACGCAACATCATTAGTCACTGTCCTAGCATGTGAGTTCCACCATGTTAGAGCAATTCCCATAAGAGTACAAGTGGCAAACTTCACTTGATTCTCCACGGTGCAGTTACTTATGCGAAACACGGTTTCCATCCTCTCAAACCATTGGGTCAAGTCGACCACTCCTTCTGTGCCCCTGAAGAATAAGGGTTGACATTTCATGAAGTCTTGATAGGTGCACTCCCGAACAGCGCGTTCATTCCTTCTCACACCTGTTCCCGAGGTATGGCTATCATCGCCATTTCGGGTCGTAGCACGTGCTGCCAATACAGCAGTGACACCCTCGTCGATCATGGCCTGAAGTTGGGCACTGGTGACCGAAGTGGTGGTATGAGTGTCTGTGACTGGTGGGGGAGTTGTACCTGGGTTTAACCTCGTGGGCCTTCCTTTTGGTGCCATTTTCTTAAATCACAAGAAAACATAATACCCGTTAGATTTCAAAAATCTTAACCATAACCCGATGTATACATAATAAATAAAACGAGATCACAACACATGGTGAAATACACAACAGTATTGAAATTAACAAATCGACATTTATTCACAATAAATTCGATTTCATATAAAACATAATCCATCCTTTCCATATATAACTTGGGAAAATAATACATGATTGGTTTAAATACAAACGATCACAACACTTAGGTTACAAGACAAAATAACCTAAAGCCATACTAGCGGATATACTCGTAATACTTCAGGTAGTAAGCTGTAACAAAGTAGCCGATACATGACAAAAGGATCTAAACAGAGTAGCTAGACAAAACAAAAGATCTTTCATCTGCTTAGCTGGGAATTAACCATAATACTTAACAGACTGTACAGTAGCTACAGTCATAACCCAGTCTAAGAACTGCTACTGGCCTCCTCTGGTAGCTCTGGCTCTGCAGGATCCTTAGCAGGTCCCTGCTGTCTCTGAAGCTCGATCATCTAAGTCTTGAGGCTCTTCACTATCTTTAGTGCCTCCACTAACTGTCTCTGTCTCCGATGGTCTGCTTTCAGCAGATCTGAAATCACCGACTGTCTCCTATCGGCCTGTGCCTGAACTCGGTGATCTCGGATGTTGACCATGACCGTAGTCTGAAGTGATATGCCCTCGGAACGTACCTGATCGCAAGCATCCATCGACTGTGCCCAAGCGGCACGAGATACTCTGGCCTCCTCCTCCATCAGAAGGGCAGTGCGTCTATGGAATGGCCTATCCTTGTACAACATGTTGACTCGGGCTCTAAGTAGAGCTCGGTCATATCGTGCATCATCCAGCTGAGAATATATGATCTCATCCTCCTGGTCAACAGTAGTAACCAACTCAGTAACTCTCTGAGTTGACCCCCTCTAGGGGGTCGGTTGCAATCTCTGGATGGCTCCTCAAGGTCATCCCATTGTAATTCGTAATACCATAGCCTAACTCTCTAGACGTCTGGCATCCTGGAGCGGCATCTAACATATCAGCAAATCCATAAAGGTCTGCCCTAGCTGTGGCAGGTCCAACCTGCCTAGCAGTACCAGCTGCCGAACTCTCCCCGACCTCGTATCCAGGACCAGGAGTAGTACGACACGGCCTCTTACGAAGCGGTAAACAAATCTCAGGCATCTCAGTCTCATGAACAGGAGATGGTAGTGCATCTCTCTGTTAGATCCTAGCAGCTTGGGATCTAGAGAGATCCCTCAACATGTGTAGGGCTATTGGGTGGTTGTGATGGTATAGGTAATGGTGGAGAGGGTATCTGAGGAAGTGGCGATGAGTATAGAGAGAGAGGTGATGGTGGTGGAGTAGGTAAGGCTAAAAATCTCTTAGCAACTTCCTCAGAGAGGAACGGTGCTGGTGCCCGGGGTCGGATGGACATCCTAGCCGTAACGCGATAAGCAAGGTATGGATCCTGGTCAGCTGAATAAGCAACAGCTACAGGATCGGCAGAAACTAAGTACTCCTCCTCCTCTGCATCATCATCATCATCATCATCTCCTCTGTCAGTAGGATAGTCGGCTGGATCCTCCTCAGGATCCTCCTCATCATCCTCCTCGATGTCTCCTCGTCATCCCTCCTCCGGATCCTCCTCTGATCGGACCAGGAAATGTATCCTGGTTACCAGAAGTAGGTGAGGCAGCAACAAGGTAATCTGGCTGCTCCCTCAGCCGAAGACATCGTCCTCTGTAAAAACTCTGGGTAAACAGGCTCCGTGAACAAATGGTAACATAGATAGTGAAGGTGTGCCTCTCTGGCTCCTCAGGGCCTAGGCACGTAATCTGGAGACGGTGGATCCTTAAAAATAGTCCTTCGGCTCCAGGTGATCCTGTGTCAATAGGTCCTCATATGGCTGGATATCCAGTAATACCGTAACTGTAGAATCTTCCGAATCTGAAATGATCCGAAAACTTGAAAAATCAAAAGTGACTTATAGAAGAATAATTTAATAATAAGACTATTAGATCCTTATATACGTAATAATTTTAAACACGTATATCATTATGCATGTATATAGCCTAACCGACTAATTGCAACAATTTGTATATGAATACCCCATAAAAACCCGTTTTGTATGTATGATGTTTGACAACGGTTATAGTCCACAAAAACATTTGACCTGGAGTTCTCTATAACCTTGCTCTTGATACCACTGGTAACACCCCCAAAATGTGTCGCAGCGGAATAAGGATCCGGGGCATGTTACTTCAAGATCAACAGCACAAGATATATAATAAAAACTGAAACAAAAAGTCTTTAAAATTGATACATTGGATTTAATTATAAGACATAATACAAAAGCATAATAGCTTTACTTGTTCGCTGTTTAATATTACAAAAGAAACAATACATTTCCCAAAATATGATGGCACATAAATCTTTAGTGTGCAATGCCAAAAATGTAATCCAATGCATCCTTTGCACCACGTGTCTATTAACCTCATGAAAACATAGCTTAAAACATCACAAAAAAATTGTTGGTGCTTCATAGTTTTATGTATTTAAATATGCAGGGGACCGCAAGACTTTACCGTGAATGTTACAACATATGCAACAATCCCAAAACCAATTACGGTTGCACTAAGTCATGACACTTGAAGCTCAACCTATATTTGCCTATTTTAATTTAGCAGTTATTTTTGCCCGTACAGATGTTTAACCCGCGGTTTCCTGTACAGTTTATTTAGCTTATTTAAATTAACCGTAGATACCCAAGATAGGATTTTGCATGTTTTTCCTATATTTTGCACTGGACCTTGCTGAAAAGAAATCAACAAAGTTGGTGAAGTATCTACAATCTAGAAATACGGAAGTGTTGGAGTCTTGAAACTTCAAGACGGCTTTTCAACACACAATCTTGCTCATAAACTCAACATGGAGAATCTACCAAGCAAAATATCAAGGGAGTTTCTCATTGTAATTCTTTTAATTTCCTGTTTTTAATGTTTTATCTATACAACGAGGACGATGTATAATTCAAGTGGGGGGATGGAATTAGAATGTATACTTATCCTATTTTTCACATAAAATTCTTAAATTATGCTCAAATTAAAAAAATTCAAGCATACTTTTGTGAAATTACTTGTTACATAACCCGCACACAATAACCCTTATTAGATATTGTGAGGATTTAACCTTATCCGTTTCCAAATGTTTACCCAAATTCCACAAAATATGAGTGTGCCGGTGATGTTGTAGACTTTAGAACTTGGCTTGGTATATCTATTCGAGACCACAATAATGAGTATTATGGATTTAGATGGAGTAACTTGTTTAAATTGGTAAATTTCTAGGATTACACCCAAAAAGCCTTTATATGTTGTTTTATTAACTAACTACACTGGTTAGTTAAATCCCCGTATAAACCCTTTGTTTACTCTCATCTTAAGAGTAAGATACCCCTAGAAAAACCAATAGAGCCAATCCTTTAGGAATAACACCAACTGTTTGTTTCGTTACACCTTTACACCTTAGCCTACCCTGTTAGATTAAGTCCATTTATCAGTTGCTAGTTGCTTAAAGTGTAAAGTATGTATTTCCCGAGTCTTGTGTCAATTTTCTATCTTTGGTACGGTTGGGAAGAAATTTGCACATTGCAAATGGGAATGTATAAAGTAGTCAAAACTCATGTATTTTTACTACCAACACAATTATTGGTACGTTCGAAGAATGAAGAATTATCGAAGGAATTATCCGGAGTTATTATGATCGTGAAGATGGTAAAATTACACCGAGTTTCATAGTTAGCATGTTGATTAAAAAACAAAAAAACAAAAAAATTAGAACAATCGCAAAAAAAGAGGAGGAAAGTTCGAAGATAATCGTTTCGCAAAAGCTTAGACCGAAGGAATTATACAAGGATCAATTATTCGTTGATACGTCTTATAAGTCAATGTAGGTTCCATGATCATTCATACGAATCCTTAACAATTAAGTGTAGAATCAAGATGCATAAACTTAAGAACTTTATTGATGATTGAAAGAAAATTAAGAGTTGCTACAAACCCTTAAGATGAAAAATAATAATAGAGTAGCTAACCTAATTTTGACTAAACTAGGTGTATTTATACTAACAAGGATTAGCCTTTGAAGGCTTTCTTTTGGGCTTTTTACATCTTGGCCCGTATACATAATAAACATTACTTAACATTGTCTTTCGAGCTAGACTTTTGTCTTGCATCTTCGGACGTGAACCGAAGACACTTTGTTCGGGTCCATTTATGTGATCCTAACAATCTCCCCCTAGATGAGGTCATGAGAAGTTAGCTCACTCGTGCTTGTCTCTTTAGCTCGTTGTTGATAGGGTACTTCACTTGTTGTGCTTTGGTAATTCAATCTTTAACACCTTGATCATGATCTTCAGAACTTGATGTGATGACTTGATCTTGATCTTTGACTTGTTTAGCTTTACTTCTTCCTGAATTTACTTTGTGATTCTTCTTTCACTTTGACTTTGCCATACGTGATCTTTAGTCTCACCTTATGGGCTCATATCTGTTGGAATCTGGAAAGCTTTGTATGTTGGTATCTTCTTCTAATCTCCATATCGTTTAGCATTGAAGAAAGACATTGATTTTCATGAGATTGTGCGGATGCTTTGTATGTAACTTTCTTGATTTCTTCATGATTATGTGATTAAAGGATTGGCATGTCTTGCATCGGATACTTTGAGTCCATCATTCGCTTTTGTCTAGTACAATTTTGTCACCAACAAAACATTTTGTTATGTAAAATCCACTTATGTGTTCTAGAAAAAAACATTTTGTGAACAACACAATAGGTTTTATTTTTTGAATTAGGGACAGTTAATAGTACGTCATACTCAATCTGTTCTCGGTTACATTAACCTCTGTATTACGTGAAGGATCTCAATGATTACAGTATGAATACCGTGCACCTCAGTGTTCAGTTAGATTCATAAAAGATCCTTTCTTGACAGGTATTTCCGGCACGTGACAAGCTAGTTCCTCTAATACATAAGTATCAAATTCCCTAATGTCGTCCGTTCTCTAGACCAGATGTCCGAAGACTAACACATATAAAGTATTTCTACTATTGAATGGTTTTTTTAGTAAAGAGTGAGTCTGTACAGGTTACTATCTGCTGATCTATAACGTACAATTCACTTTTTCAGCGTTTTTTCTTCTTATTACAATTATGTAGCGATTAGAGGCCTTTGGCAAAAATGATTTGAAAATACATTCGATGTGCTTAGAAAATTTGTGTGGGGCACAAACGAAAGTTTAAATCAGAATGCTTTGTGGATGTTTTGATATTATATACCCCGAAAGATATGAAGTGCTTGGAAATCCAAACTTTGTTATCAAGTACATTTATGGAATCCGAGTTCATAGTGTGCGCCTGTCGAAGACCAGGCTATGAGCTTTCATACGAATTACCTAGTGTTACAACATCTTCTTTCCTCAGCATTCCTTAAGATCACTTTCACGAACATGAAACAAAAGTAATTCTCTTGTCAGTTATCAAGTATTCGTTTCTGTGTATAAACAAAAACTTTTGGGGTACCTTGACATTTTTATCACTTTTAACACTTATGCTACCCCTTCAATAAGTTCTTGTTCGTCGAATAATCGAATAGTATGTTTAGCACATGCATGGATAGGAACTTAGCATTTTAGAATCTTATCAGTATCATTATTATCCGTATTTACATGTTTAAGTCACATTTTCTCCCCTGATCAAAAAGTATGAACTTAGTGAAATGGTTCTTGGCTTGAATGATCTTAACATGTATCAATCTCCCCCTACAAAGTAATGAGGTGAGGTGAAATAGCACAAAATATAATGTGAGCAATTTGACAAGACTTTAGAATACCAAGACAGGGATGATACATGCAATTTTCTTGAACTTTGTAAGCGGTGGTAGTTATTCAATCTTTTCTCCAATAGAATCAGCATTAGTGTGTCCTTTTGACCTGCAAAATTCGTTCGTAGTACTGATTCTCCCCCACAATATGACCACGTATGTTCTATTTAAAGAGCTTATAGTCACAGTCTGACTTTGGTCATCCCGAACATGATGATAAAAAATTGTTTTTATGAGAAAATTGGTTCGGGGCTTAGACTACTTCTCTGTCTGTATAGAAATATATGCACTGAAACGTTACAATAAATCTCTGGTGATAAGGTCGGGTTACAGTCTAAAATAACTGCAAGCCATAATTTTTTTTTTTTTACAATATACGGATACAATTGTGAACACTTGTTTGGTTACTCGGGACAGATCATCTGTAGTTGCTTAAGAGTCTCTGGTGACTTTGTTTAAACTAAAGAAGTGGGAAGTAGTGTTGCAAAGCGCTCTCTCGGTAATGCCTTCGTAAAAAGGTCAGCCTAGTTGGTATTTTGTCTCACGAAATATACTCATCACTTTCCTTTAGAACCTGTATATTGATGAAGGTGGTTCGTCGGATATCAATGTGCTTGGAAGCGCGAGTGTGAACACTATTACTTTCTTAGTGAATTGCACTTTTGATGTCACAAACTTCGGAATTTATTGTTGAACGCATAATCCATAGTCTCGTAGTTGAGATCGCATCCTGAGGATTTGAGCACAGCATCTGATTGGCGATGTAATTCAGCTTCAGTAGTGGATTCATGATGGCAGTACTTTTTCTGCTTTTTTGGATGATACCAGCAAACAAGCCGATGTAATGTCCAAGAAAATTGAGCCGGAAACTGAATACTTATTCCGTGTGTCATGATATCCTGCATAGTAGCATCTGCAAAAGCTTTTAGTTCCATAGCGTGAGTCTCAATTCGGATTCCTCAGACCCATGTGAACTTGTTCCTTTAAGCTTATCGAAAGATACCGCTTACCATAGCTTGTAATGTGTATTTCTGTAGGCTTAGCCTGGTATCGTGCACACATACAAAAGAAATACTCTGTCAGTTCTAGATGCAATAAAGGCTAATAAGGGTAGCCAACTCTATGACCACGTAATCGTGTAAGGATCAATTTGCTTTACTTCCCTTTATCTTCATCTAAGGTTGGTCCGCTCCGCCATGGGAGTTCAATGGTGTGCATGGTCAAAACCAAAACTTTTTCAAGATATCTGCGCCTATTTGATTGTTGATAACAGATGCCTTCTGGGATTTGAGAAATTGCAATCCTAAAAAGAATGTACCAATTGTTTGATCCCCATCATAGACATCATTGAAAGTTCGTCGTTCATATTCAATGCAAATTATTTGCAGGCTTTGGGGTTGGTTTAGAAGACAAAGATAATTATCATCTACATATATTCAGGTACCAGTAGAAGATGTTTGCCTGTTTTTCTCGTGAAGAGTGTAGGATTCGACCACGCCTTTTGTAAATGTCGCTGACTTGATTAGAACGCTGATTGTTGTCATACACGTACGTGGAGTTGTTTAAGGCAATAGAGAGCTTTCTTGAGCGGTACACAATTGCGCTGGATGCTCTGGATTCATACAAATCCTTCTGGTTGGACTAACATAGACAAACTTCATTCAGTTCGACGTTTGAGGAAGGCGGTTTTCACGTCCATCTGGAAGATGACAATGTTGCATACTCGCTGCGTTGAGCAATGAAGTGTCTGGATCGCTTCTTTAATCTAGCAACTGGAGCAAATGACTTCTTCAAATCAATTACCTGCCTTCCTGACGTATAACACCTTTAGCCACTAACCGAGCTTTGTTCTTCATACGTCTCCATTAGTCATCCAACGCCCTAATTTTGAAAATCCATTTTTGAGGGGTAGATGTAAGAATATTATTCTGGACAGGGTACAATTAGTATCTATTACATCTAGACGTTCAAACTCATGAATTTCTTCCTGCATAGCCTCAATCCAGCACGAGTTGCTCTAAGGCTTGCTTGTAAGTCGTTTGGTTCACCATGATGTTAAGAATTCATTGAAGAAACACACCATCGGTCGGTTTCTTAGCTGTTTCCTTGGTAGAAGACAAGGTGTCGGGTCTTTATCCCCAATGATGTTTTCAAGCGGATGTGGTTGGTCCACTTTATGCACGTGAGGTATTGGTTGTTGGGAGTACATCGATATTGAAGAGTTGAAAGAAGATGCTTCTGAAGCAACGGTTTCAGGGAGCATTATAGGTATCAAACACATTACTGTCAACATGATCGAATAGTGTTTCAACATCAGAATCACTAGTGTCTGGTAGAGGTATTTGATGAGGCAAGAGGCTTTCAGTAACTGCAGGAGCGCCTTCTGAGATAACTGTTGTGGAAGGTGAACCTATGGCATTCTCGGGTGCCGGGGCAGCAGGAACATTAACCGGAGTTATCGGAACAACCGGAGGAATCGGAACAACCTCATCATCATCAAACCATTGAAACAAATCGTCTACCTGTTTCTTTGTAGGGGACGCCTAGGTGGTTCTGGGTCTTTTACTAGTGAGAACGGCTTGCGTCATGACTGTAAGCTAGTAATGTTCCGAGTTCTGTACTGATTTGGCACAGAAGTATTTGTTGTGCGGGTGCGAGCTGAATGGTGGTTTGAACAGACGTTTCAAGCCCTTCTGTAAGTTCATCGAAAGCAACATGAACGGTTTCCTGAATCTTGCGCGTTCTTTTGTTGTAGATTCGGTACGCCTTCTTGGTGGGTTGCATAACCAAAAAATGTATACCCTATATGACCATCTCGCCTTGAGTTTACCAACGTATCATCATAGTCGATTGGTAGGGTAGCACAGTGAATACAAACACTCGGAAGTTTGTAGATTAGGTTTCTTTTCCTATTCAGCGTTCATAATAGGTTCTTTCCGTGACAGCGTATGTTTTATGTGTAAAAGAGTTCGATTAAGAGTTTAAACAACGCAGTGGCTACAGCTTCAGCCCATAGGAACAGTGGAGCTTTCGCAAAGATGCATGTACGTGCAGCTTCCAATAAGAGTTCGTTCACGTCTTTCGACAACGCCGTTCTGTTGTGGAGACCGAGGTACGCTCGTTTCATGAGAAATACCAACACTCTCTAAACCATCCCGATCGAGTGTCATATTCACAACTCTCGTTCCTATTATCTGTTCTGAGAAGCGAACAGTTGTTTATTAAGGGCTCGTTGAGTCTTCCACAATTAAAACTTCTTCAATGCATGTAGGAGTTTCCTGTTCTTATTAGAAGAAATCTTACCCATCCAAATCTGGTGTAATCATCCACTATCACCAAAACATACTTCTTTCCGTTGATACTTTCTGTTCTCATTGGTCCGCAGAGGTCCATATGTAGTGTATGGAGAACTTCAATATTGGTGTTTACCGTCTTTAGTGGATGTGATGCTTTCTTGCTTTTACCTAGCTGACAAGATGGACACAAATGGTCTTTGTTATATTTCAGCATGGGTAAACCTCTGACTAGATTGTTTCGAGCCAATTCATTCAATGTCCCGAAATTCAGATGATTCAACCGACGATGCCATAACCATGACTTCGTTGAAGAGGCTTTTGTAAGCAAGCAAACTGGTGAAGCATGAATCAATATCATTTCAGTGAGATGGAGGTACAGGTTGGTTGTCAGTGATACCTATTGAGGAGGTCCACCATATCGTAGTTGCGGATGTGACACGAAATGCTGTCGGAATGCAACTTCTAAACCTCATCACAAACTGTCCTACTGAGAAATAGGTTATGTCTTGAGTCCTACAACCATAATAGATTCCGAGAGATGATAGTGTATCACCCAGTTTATAAAATCACCATAGCCAATGATAGCTGGCTATTCATCGTTGCCAAATCTCACTGTACCAATGATTCTTTTCTACCAAAGTTGATAAGACTGTGCTACGAATCACCGGTATTATGTCATGTTTTTAAGCATCCAGAATCAATACCACAGAACAATTTGTTTTCTACTACCTGCGATGACACAAACATTTACGGTGATTTGGATAGCCATGCAAGGGGTTCACGGTTAGTAACAATCAAAATATTCCGTGAGATCCTTTTGAACATGCCTTATTCGATCACTAAGTTTATGGTCAGTAAACCTAGAGACACATTGTTATTTAAGGGCTTAGAACTAGCAATAGGGTTGGTAGTTATATTGGCATATACTAGTAGATTCCAGGATCCTAGTTAATGGATTCTTCGCAAACATTGAGAAATGCCTGCCACTGGGTTCCATGATGGCTTGCGTGATTAGCAACAGGTTTGCTTAGTCGGTTTCAAGATCTCTTAATTGGTTCTATTCTTTACTGGGTTGCGTTTAAACACTTTGTCTGTGGGGTTTACATTCACAGAACATCACACATAACCAACAATCAGTATGATTTTCAAAACACAAGATTTGTTAATGCCCACAACATTGTGCAAATTGAATTTAATCAGAAGGTTTAACACGACTATATTAGAATCTACACGGTTCTTTTCATTGCAACAGTCCTTTGGTGTGCTTCCTACTCTCCTCGATTGCTCTCTTAGCGGCAAAGAAATTATGATTCTTAAGGGGCTTACTTAGCACAGTTTTTGCTAGCTCCAGAAGGGGGTTTTACTCCTGTAGACATAGGTCACACGTTTGTTTGCTTATAGGGATGCACCTACGGGTTTTTGTGTTGGTCTTGATGAAGGTTCTGGGTGGGGTGTTCATGAAAGTACTTGCTTCTTCTTAGGTAACGGGGTTGTTGACCTAGTTTTTCTGTTTGGGTGGTGGAATATAATTAGAACTAAGTTGTACATTCCAGGAGCAAAGCACTTTGGGTGTACTTAGAGGTGAAGGTCCACTTCTTGTTGTACCAGTCACTTGGCTTTTCAGCTTGGTCTTTTCAGTGTACGCAGTACGTGAGTGAGTATTCGCTTGTGACAGTTCATCATACCGTCTTTTCAGACTCACGCTTTCTACCTTAAGGCTATCTAGCTGAATCCTAAGGGAGGTAATCGTATCTTTCAACTGAATTCTGTCAGTTTCTAATGCTTGTTGGTCACAACTACCTTTAGTGGAACCTACATTCA
This sequence comes from Tanacetum coccineum, assembly GCA_026074375.1. Classification (NCBI taxonomy): domain Eukaryota; kingdom Viridiplantae; phylum Streptophyta; class Magnoliopsida; order Asterales; family Asteraceae; genus Tanacetum; species Tanacetum coccineum. The sequence goes on from BQNB010031336.1 coordinate 52,708, forward strand.
ACACCTTCATGATGTTGATCTGAGCATCTAAATTCCTGATAGTGTCATCTTTCCCTTGAAGCTGTTGTCTTAACTTGTTAATTTCAAAAATTGCATTGGAGGCACTAGAAGTGTCTATGCACTGTTTATAGTTCTAAAATTTAAGTTGTAAGTTAACATAATTCTGTTCGTGAAAGGCAAAACGTTTTTCAGATTCAGTAATTAGCTGTTTCTGTTTTGAAATCTCAGCTTCAAGTTCAAGAACTTTAGTGTGTTCCCTATCGCATGCAGATCTAAGATCTTCGCAAAGGCAATTCGAACTAGGGGGCACAACAATATCGGAAGTAAGCACAATAGAGCAGATATCTTTTTCTAAACACTCAGCAATTAAGCAGTCATTTTTGATTAAAAGATTTTTCTTCTCTATGGTCAGGTTCTTGTTATCAAGAACACATCGTTCATATTCCGCATCCAAGTCATCAAAAATCTGTTCATATTCTTTTACTTCTCTGAAAATTGTTTCATTTGCAGATTGAATGTGGTTTTTGAAATGCTCATAAAATGGTACCAGTTGTTGTTCAACAAACTGTTTGGCATAATCAAAACACCATTCGGAAACATAGAGTGGTTTTTGTGTTGTTCGTTCATTTATGATACCTTCAAATTGATGAAAAACAGCATTAACCTTTTGAAGATTAGCCAGAACTTGACTTGGAGGTGGACGTGTATGAATAAAGGGAGTGACAGGTCTATCTGGGTTACTAGCTTGACTAGCAATTTCATTGGCAGGAAGCCAATACGCCTGTTCTCGGGACAGTTCCTGTTGAGGAACAAACTTAAGGGCATTTAGCTTCTCATAGAAGCCATTCTCGGGTCGAACATGCCCTGGTTTTTCGTTCATCTTTTTCATGCTAACAACTTGGTGAACCAAGACCTCTTCACTATCCCATATACTAACGGGGTGGTGAGTTGGATGCAAAAGGGTATCAGCATCATACAAAACAGGTTGAGCACGCTTGGCCATATAACCTAGACCTGGGTTACGGGTACCTAGGAGGTCCTTGTGCAAGTCAGCGGTTGCGGCTTTAGGTTTCTTAGAAAGCATAGGAATAGTATGTGTTGGCATGTTAAATCTTTGCAACATATCTCTTGCAACTTTGTTAGCATTCTTTAAACAAACTATTTCATCTAGATAACTATCTGCTAGATCCTTTTTCTCAGATAAAATCTTTTCCTTTTCAGATTGTAAAAAAACAATTGATTTTTACAATCTAATAGGGATCAAAGATCTATCTGATTTCGACTTAATTGATAATAATCGTTTAAGCTCAGGTTGTTTAGACCTTATCTAGGATAAATTAATAACAAAGGCGGAATATTCAAACA
>BQNB010031337.1:0-37878 GCA_026074375.1 Tanacetum coccineum
CAAATCGTTGGGGAATAACGACCCAAGAATCATACTTCCCGGTTAATATACGTATTATATTATATATATTTGTGAAGATTTTCCTTTTTACCCTTGTCCTAAAGGGTAATTTGGTAATTTTCCATCATATTATATATTTTATTATTACGTATGTAATTTGTACGAATCAGTTCATGTTGGTACAAGTTCATCTTTTTCGTTTGTGACTACTGTAATACCACCTTTTTTTGGTACACAATGGATGGGACTTACCCAAAGGCTATCAGCGATTAGATAAATGATACCAGGGTCGAGAAGTTTAACGGTTTATTTTTTAACAACTTCTTGCATGTTCGGATTTAATCGTCTTTGTTTTTGAACAACTAGCTTTTTGTCATCTAGGAGTTGAATTTTATGTTTACAAAAGACGGACAGATTACAATAACATTTTTTGTTTTCTAATATGTGCTTAATTACACATTCTTTTTACCTAATAAAATGACCTCAAATGACCAAAAAAGGACATAAAATGCCATATATATGCTTGTTTTGTGTTATATACTGTGCAGGTACCGGATATTCACTAAAGGACAAAAATCAAGTCAAAACAGACAAAACCGAGCACGAGAATGGAAAGAGCGTGGAAAAGTCAAAATCAAGGTCAAAGTCAAAGTCAAAAAGTCAAAGTCAAAGACGAAGCCGAATCCAAAGAAATCTTAAATGGGCCAACCCGTACCCATTTAATGGGCCGGGTCAGCCCATTAAGCCTTGATTTATAAAACCTATAAGTTTTAATACTTTAAAATCCTTTTAAACCAAACCGGCCCAAGACCAATAAAAAGCCCAATCCCTACTTAACAAGTGTTAGCCCACAACCCTTTAAACCTTTACATAGTTAGTCCTTAAGGACTAACACTGTTAGTCCTTAGGACTAACTCCTTTGGCCCCTGGACTTTAACATATTTTACATCCCACGTCCTTAACCCCCTAACCCCGTCACAAATTAAACCCAACAGTGCTTTTCCTGCCCAAATCACTCACACCATTTTCACCTCTGTCTACCCTGTAACTACCCAACAAAACCCTTTTAACATTTTCTTCCTACACCAAACAAACCTTAATTGACCTATTATCGAAGGAAAAAGACACCAGATGGAATCAAAGAAACACCAAATGGAATTAAAGGATAGGATTGAAGCTTGGAATGCTCTCACACAAGAAACATAACTCAAAAGGGAAAGAACACACATAACGACTATATATGTATGTGTTTTTCACAGAGTGAAGTTTGAGTTTTTTAATTTAGTTTTAAGTTTTAATAGAATAGCTTATTTGACTGTTTTTTGAACTTATTATACTTTTAATTCAAGTCTTGTAACTCTTTTTATTGATTAATGAAATTTGAGGTTTTAAAGTTATAAAATTTTGAGTTTTAAATTCCTGTTTCATTGTTGTTGAAAATACCTTATAAGCTGTCATAAGCTCTTATTAAAGCTTTTATAAAAACTGTTTTCATTAAGCAAACTAAATATGTTAAGTACTTAAGAAAATTCATCAAATATCCACTCCTCAATACCTCAGCTTGAAACTTGGATGATAAGCTTACAAGGGAAGAGCTTATTGGTAAATTATAAGCATTATTTAATAAGCTTGAGTTGTAGATTATAGGCTTGAATTATAGCATATTTGATTCCCTGTTTAAGCAAGGGATAAGGTGCATTTCTCTTTTAGCTCTCTTTTATTTTTCTAGCTTATGTTGTTAATTGCTTATTAGCTGCTGTGTGCTTATTTGCTTAATAATTATGCTTATTCTATTCTATATCAGCTTTTAATGTTTAGATCTTATATTTTTATCAGTTTAAGTTTAATGTTAAAATTATTTGTTCATTTTAGTGTAAAACTGTTTTAATAATTGTAAATTTTAGCCATATAGATTAGATTATTGATTTGGTGCTTATTTATCTAAATTTGTGCTTAATTTTCCTTTAATATCACTGTGTTTAATCTGTTTTCAATAATTTATGGTTTTTGAGGACTTATTCAGCTTAAATAGAAATTTCATAGTTTAAACAGCAATATTAACTTCAGTTAATACTGTTTGGGGCCATTTTTGCTTTGTAGTCTGTTTCAATCAGTTAAAAGTTAGTTATTAAGATAGTTTTTATAAGCTTTTATAGTATAAATTCAGAAAGTTAGGTTTAATGTATCTATGGTTAAAATCTGTGGTATCCTAGTTAAATAACCAAGCTTATTTGGTCTGATTTTGATTTAGTGCTTGTAGGTGGTGTTTTCTTACTTGTTTTAAGCTAAGAACGCAATTGATTATAAGTTTGGTAAAGAGTGCATGTTTCCTTTGATTTTTTTTAGTATTCGTTAAAATTTGTATTAGGTGTTTTTCTTTGCCAAATTGTGCATAATTTCATTTTTCATTAGCAATTTTAAGTTAGGATATTAATTTTGTTTTAAGGGTCTGTGAATCGCTAGCATAAGCTCATTAAGATTTCTAGCTTGTTTCTATTTTTTACTTGTTGAGTTTATATTTAGCTTTTTAAGGTCATTTATAGGTCTGCATTTAGTCTTTCTTGCCTTTATAAAAACCAATAAGCCAAAAACATCAGTTTAAGTCTGTTACTTTTTAGTATTCTTTTCTAGCTTAATGTTTGTCATAACCACCAGAGTCTTAGCTTATATGTGCTCTTCCAGTTTTTCAGCTAATAATACTAACTATAACTAACAGACTTAACTTTAATACTAACAGTATTAAGTCTGTTTACAATATTTTCCTAACACCCTTCATAAATCTGTTTTAATGCATATTGTCTTTTAGCTTTTTCATAGTTTTCTAGCTTATTTTGTTAGCTTATTTTTGTTCCTATATGCTTATTAGGTCTAGGAGTTGGCTTGTTTAGCTTATTTGTCTTTTCTTTTAGCTTATTGAGTCTTAAGATTTTAAACAGTCTAGCCTTTTTAGTCATTAAGCTTAAAAAGTAAACTATCAACTTTTCTTTTGCTTATTCCTAGCTTATTTTCAGTTTTGTAAAAAGTTTCTTTTTTAAAGTTTGTTAATTTTGCTTATTTTATAAGTTTTTAAAAAGAAAAAGAAAAAAAATGTTATCTTAAAAAAGGGGTCACAGGGGTCGAACCTGTGAGCTCCCCCCCTTTTATACCAAGCACCTCAACACACCACACACTCACCAACTGCCCTAGGGTCTTTTTCGTTTATACATTCACCCAATTTAATATTTAAACCCTTTTTAGCCTTTAAGCTTTCAGCCCCTTTTTGCTTATTTCCTGCTTATTTAGATAAGCTGTTTAGCTCATTTTATTTTTCCTGGATTCAGCATTACTCAAAGTACTTTTTATAATTTTCTCAGAATTTTCCCATTTAGTTTACTATTTTTTATGCATTTTTTAGATTAAATCTGTTTTTAATTCATAATAAATAATATAAAAGTCAAAAAAATATAATTCTTTTTTTTAAATTTTCTTTTATCATTTAGGATTTATAAAAATTAAATTTGCTTTTGTAAGGTTAAATTTGTAGAATTTAGTTTTTTAAAGAACGGGATTTGAATCCCGTTATCGTTTTTAGTGTTTTAGCCTTAATTGCTTTCATTTTTAGCGTGCCTTTACTTGTTTTAGCATATTATTAGTAGAAATAGATAACCAAATCAAAATTTGTGATATTCAAGCATAAATTCTCAAACGTTACCTCGATTTTCAATTTCGCACCTCGTCGGGACACGACCCGGGAAGGTTTTTAAGGATTTTACTTTGGGTAAAAGTAATTTTCCTTTTAAAAAAGCCTCTTGGAATTTCTTATTATTGATATTTTTGGGACTACTTATTATATATTTATATTTATATTATATATATAGTAAGAAATCCTTGAAACCAATTTTTGGCGCCGCTGCCGGGGAGGTTGTGAAACGATTATCGTGTTTCGTTTGAAGATTAGTGTTTGAAGACCCTCCCCCGTGAAGTTATCGTTTTCAATTGTGAATATTTTATTTTTCAATTATTGTGAATATTAAGTAATCAAAAAATACCAAAAAAAAAATCAAAAAACAACAAAAACGACCGTTGTGTCACTTGTGAATTCGGCTCACCTTTAGATTACAAACTATAAGAGAGGTATAAAGCTTCACGCTTACCCGCTCCTCCGCTTCTTTGTGCGTTTTCTAAAGAGCTACTGTACACTCGTTTGATTAACGGTTACCAAAAATATTTTTCTTTTATATTTATCTTTCAGAAAAGCCCCAAAATATTCTTCTTAACCTCACTTTGTTTAATTCTTCTCTTTATCCCTCTTTAATTCTATCATCATGTATGGGTTTAAAGAATGTTCGTCTTGTGGAGCTTTGTACAATAAATCATGTGGTTGTTCTAAAGGGGGTTTCGTAGACAAGTTTGTTCGTGATCCTAATAAAACACCCGACTCGTCTCAACTACCCCCTCATAATTGTCCTAATTGTGGAAACCCGGTTGATGGTCTATATTGTCGACAATGTGCTCTATTGCGAAAGAAATTGGAGGAAGTTTGGTTTACAATTTGTGATGAAAATGAAATTTTCCAAGACTTTCTAAACACTTTTGAGTCATCCAATGACAATACTAACGTTGTTAATGCACCTCAAGAGCCATTCGTCTTCAATCAGGACCCCGGTGAAAATTCTTCACAAAGTCCTCCACATATTGACCACCATTGTTGTTACGGGTGTGGTGATTCGTCAAACGGTATCTTTGTCAATGATGTACTTGTGAGTCTTGTGGGAACGGTGCTCATTATGGCTATAATTGTCCACCGAAAGTTCCGATTATCTCTAATCCGGAACCATGCTACAATCAAAACGTTGATGAGTTCCCACAAACTTTGCCAAGTTTTCATCCGACATGCTATTCTAGAGATGAAAATTCATACACTTATGATTCCAATCTTAATTTTGTGGATGATTCTCTGAACCCACCTCCACAACCCCTAACGTATTCTTATGAGTTTTGTGGGAACGATGCTCATTATGGTTACGATTGTCTACCTCATGTTCCGTTATCTATAATTCGGAACCATGTTACAATCAAGACTTTAATTTCTCACAAAATTTTCAAAGTTTTCAACAACAATATATTTATTGTACCCGTCGTGAGGGCCCGCATGAGACTTTTTAATGTCAACAAGTGATCTTCTATGAGCCTTGTTGTGAAAATTGCGGGGGTCCTCATGAGACTTTTCAGTGTCAACCGATGAACCAAAATTTCGATAATTCTAATTCTTCCGGTTTTGACCAATTTCAACCCCCGCAGTATCCCGTCATTCATCATCAAGAAACGAGTGTGGAAATGTTGCAAGCTAGAGAAAACCTAATGGAATCTATACAAACCTTTTTAAAGAAGTTTAATCGTATATCTTTTAGAGAAACGCCAAAGGTTTTATTGCTAGCTTGGGAGAAATTTTTTGACATTAAGCATGCTTGTAAAGAAAAACAACATCAACCAGAGGATATACAAGAATTGCTTCGTAAACTTCTTAATGATGTGCAAATTATAAGTGAGGAGCTGGCAGATTTTATTAATACTCCGAACTGGAATCGTCCTGCCTTCTACAACAACGATGATGAAGATGGCGACGAGGAGTATACTATTGCAATCACACCCGTCTTACCGACTGTGGAACCCGATAACTCTCTAAGTATGAGGGACGAGCATCTTAGCACTATTCCTGAAAAGGAGGAGTCTAGTGTTGAGGACCTTGTCCCGATCCCAAGTGAGTCCGAGGGTATTTACGACAGCATGTGTGATGTGCCTTTTTGTGACAATTCCAACCCTCTTGAAGCTTCAAAAGATCATTCTGAGATTCTCCTCGATTCCAACGATGATTATTCTTCGAGTGATGACGATTCTCTTTGCAGTGAGGACATCGATTACGTTGAGGCATCACCTCCAGATTCTGAGCTCGTCAGCTTAGAGGTGGTGAAGGATTTTGATCCAGAAAATGGAGAGATTGATACTGATATTCTTCTAACAATCAAGGACGATATTCTTCGTGAGAAATTGTTGAATATCAATCTTCTTATTGCTAAGATCGAAGCATTAAAAGACAATCCCACTCCATCTTCTGATTTTGTGACCAAGTCTCCCTCCACATCTCCTAACTCTTTCCTGGAGGAGACCAACATTTCTTATAATTCTTTACCCGAGTCCGAGACTTTCTGCTTTAATTTGGAAGAGAAAAGTAGTGGCAATCCCACTTCTTATACTGATTTATCTCTTCCAGATTATGAAGCATTCTTTTGTGATAGTGAACCTGATTCGGGGGATTTCACTATGGATGTGGTGGAGATATTTTGATATCCCAACAAGAAACAAGAGTTTCATGTGCCTAATGTTTCAACCCACCCCTCCCACCCTTCATCTGGATTTAGATTTCACTCTTTCTAGTGATTCCCTCAGATCCGACCTTGTAGTTTCTTTTCCTTCCAGAACTAGAAACAAGATTTTTGATCCAGGGATATTCATTGAAGTCCAATCCAAGAGATTTCTATCACCGAATGAATTTTCCGTAGTCTCATTCATATCGTGGATCCTCTTCTCATGTATGACACTTTGGCCCTATTTTTTCATTCGAAAATGCTGACAACATTCAATCCTTGTATTCTTGCTCTAATAGAGAGAGAAATCCCCTCATCTCTATCTCATCGGGCTTTAAAGCTTTCCCAGCTCATTTCAGATTTTTCATAAAAGCCCATGATGATCTATGTGAGAGGACATTCTCTCTTGGAATTTTCCGTTTCCTATTCTCATTTCTATCCTCCTTGACAAGCTCAAGTATGGGGGATCGAGTCAAGCTTAGTGACTCTTGAATAAACAAGCGCTTCGTGGGTGGCAACCCATGCTTATCCTAATATTAATGTAGCAGTAGTATGGTAGTTTGGTAGTAATGAATAAGTGTGTTGTGAGGAGGCTCGCCTCTTCCTTTCTTGTGTTTTGTGTTTTGTGTTATATGTCTAGGATTGCCCCGAATTTTGAAGCCTCCCGTGCTTATGGTTTTGTCCTTCGTTCACTCGAGCTTCAACATCCTCAGCTTCATTTTGGGAATCCAATATCCAAATCTTATAGACTAACGTTTATCTTTGAGCATACTTAATAAACGGATTTAGATTTACGTAGAGACCCTTCTTAAAACATTAAGGACAATGTTCAGTTCTAGTATGGGGGGGTCTATCGATTTGATTGTGCTTGCAACCATTGTTTTCACGTAATCCTGTTTTTACCACCAAAATACCAAAAAAATGAAAAAATTTAAAAAATTTCAAAAATAAAATAAGTGTTTTTATCACAATGTTGACTTTCCTGCTGGGTATAATAAGAATAAATTTTGACTCGATCGAGCGTGTTAAGCTCTAGCTTATTCCTTAACTTTTAGACTAAGCATTCGCGGATCTTTTTATTAAAGATTTTAAATTTGCGAAGAACAAGAAATTATAGAGTTAATTATGAGTTAGATGCTAAACAAGGATTAGTTGGAAATCTTAAGAGCTCATAAGTGTAGTTTGTGGCTTTTATCTCCCATAAGCTTCTAACCAGACTAATAATACGTGCTCTCTTTGAAAATTAAACTTATATCAACAATTTTTGAAGTATGGTCGATATCAATAATTTTAGTCTTAGTTCAAATTTATACTTAAATTTTTTAAAAAGGAATTTTCTCTATATCATGGTAATATAAAGTGTAAAAAAAAGATAAAAATTGAGGTAGTAATAATAATAAAAACTGTGGGCTAATAAAAGTTTACTGCATCTTGCCGGCTCACAACCGATGTTGCAGTCTTCTAAATAAGGCACATAGTAATTATCCGAGACTGATAAAAGTTTGCTGCATCTTGCCGGCTCACAACCGATGTTGCAGCCTTCTAAAAGGTCGAGGGTTTCCTTAGTTTAAAGGATGTGTAATTATATTAAGTGTAATAAATTTGATTTAATAAATATAGGGAAAATCTCTTTTTCTTAAATTTAAATATGCTTTTGAACTAAGACTATTTCATTTTAAATTGTGATTTTATGTATATATGGGAAATCCAAGAGTTTTGAAACCGAAGGTCCGTGAGTCCCGATACTAGTCTCTGTGGGGTGTCAAAAGCCTGGTCACTTAGCCGCAAGGTTGGGATGTGCCGAGACGAAAGTCGCTACATGGGATGATCTCGCCTTCAAACTCATTACTTTTTGGGTGGAACGTGAAGCATAGAAATTTTGCAAAATGTTTGATCTATGGTTGAAATTCGAAATAAGCACATTCACCTAAGATATAATAATTGTCGAGAGCGAAAAGTTTCACAAGGTACAAGTATGAGTAGTGTTAGCATCTTAACTTATATTTAACGGTGATTTTGTTTTTAAGCTTGGTTTAGGACAAGTGAAAAGTCAGGGACGGCGAATTTATCTTTTTGAGCATTTTAAGATTAAAGTGCTTCTTGTTTTGTCACCCTAAAAGTTATAAAAATAACGGAAGTCATACATGTTAGTTAGTTGCTTAAAAAGGAAAGTATAAAAAAATGAGAAAAAGAAAAAAAATGCAAAAATATGTGTGGTAATAAGTGTAGATTTATAAAATTGGTCAAAACGGGGATTTTTCAAAACTATTGGTTCTTTAATTCCCCTTGATGAACACTTAGCTACTTTTTGAGGTAATTAGTTGAGGAGGATTGAGATTCTTGGTTTTCTAAAGTGTTTACTTATAACATTGCATGAGGACACGACAATCTCTTAGTATGGGGGATTTTGGTATGGAGTTAAGATCAATGTAGACCCAACATTTGTCATAGACCCAATGAACCAATTCTGGCCACTCATTTTTTCATCAAAAATAAAAAAACCGTCCACACCTCTTTTTTAAAATAAAATTATCTTACAAACGGTAAATCGTCACACACCACAAATACACCATCGCGACAGTATATATTTTATCTTTCAGTATGACGGGTGCACCACGAAAATACTTTCGAGGAACTTTTTTTCGATTTTTTTTTCAGTCACGAATTGCGAAAATCATATATGATTCGTATAACGAATCATATATGATTCGTATAACGGATCATATATGATTTCATAAATCATATATGATTTCATAAAATCATATATGATTTGTGATTCCCGACAAAACTTATTCAATTTGTTTCAGTCACTAATTAACGAAAATCATATATAACTATGACGATCATATATGATTCGTACAACGAATCATATATGATTTCATAAAATCATATATGATTTCATAAATCATATATGAAATTTCATAAAATCGTATATGACTTCATAAAATCATAAAAAAAAGTTCGTCGAAAGTATATAGTGTCGCCCCTCTATAGAAAGATAATTTAATTTCTCGTCGCGATGGTATGTTTTGTTTGCGTAACGATTACGGTGTGTGATATATTTTAAATTTTTAAAAAAGAGGTGGAAAGTGGGTTTTTTTTTGATGAAAAAATGAGTGGCTATAACGATATTGTCATTGGGTCTATGAACAAATTGTTGGGTTCTAATATGAACTTTTAATTTGCCTTGGTATGTGCTTAATTACAATATTTTTACCTAATAAACGACCCAAATGGACATAAACGGACATAAAAATGCCATATAAATCTTGTTTTTGTGTATATCACTGTGCAAAGCCTTTAGAATTTCAAGTTGGCGATCGTGTTATGTTGAAAGTATCACCTCGCAAGGGTATCTTTCGATTCGGAAAACGAGGAAAGCTTAATCCACGATACATTGGACCATTCAAAATTCTTGAACGAATTGGCCCAGTGGCATACAGACTAGAGCTTCCTGAAAAGCTTAGTAGTATCCACAATACTTTCCACGTTTCAAATCTCAAGAAGTGTTTATCCGACGAATCTCTCGTTATTCCAATAAAAGAACTTCAACTCGACGACAAGCTCAACTTTGTAGAAGAACCAGTAGAAGTTATGGACCGTGAAATCAAGCAACTCAAGCGAAGTCGTATTCCTATAATCAAAGTACGATGGAACTCTAAAAGAGGACCAGAATTTACATGGGAACGTGAAGACGAAATTCGTGCCAAATATCCTCATCTATTTTCAATCATCACTTCAAGTTCAATTAAATCTCGGGACGAGATTTCTGTAAGGGGTGGAGACTATAACAACCCGCAATTTTCATAAATGTAAATATCCATCTATTAAGTTAGATGATGTACAATCTATCAATTATATATGAACTCACCTTTTTCAGGGAAATTTTTCGCTTTATTACATTACATTACTTTGCCAATATCTCAATATGCAATATATCCTGCATAACTAAAGTTAACGGACTCAGGCAACCTTCATATGGCAATCCTATCTTCATATATGTCAAGCAAACATCATAACATGTCAAGTCAATATCATAATATCATTATTACAAGATACATTATTCCTATAAGATACCATTTGCAACATCATATCAAAACGGGCTTTAAACCATTATCGGATGCCCTAAACCCTAATCTCATGAAAAGGTTAACACCTAAAGTGAATGCACAAGCTACTAAAGCATATGTACAAGCAATATAATATCTCATTTGAAATATAAAATCTCTCCAAGTCAAAGTACAAATCTTAAAAAGCTCAATGTACAAGTCATTAAGCATGATCTCTAAAATAGCCGCTTTACCTCCGTTTTCATTCTAATTTCTTCACCACTACTTGTGTACAAGCTACTACACTCATTATACAATGTATAAACCCTAAATATTCCATTCATAAGCTTTCATACATCTTTTTACACTCAAAACCCTAATTCAAAACCCTAAACCCTAAAACCGAGCTAGTTTATAACAATGACTCATTTCTTGATTTTTACCCATTGTAAACCTAAACCAACTCTTAAATAAGTTATAATAACATTAATTACAACATAATCGATCATACTCCATCATCATTTCATCATTCTACATCAATTACACAAAGAACGAATCTAGAAAACCTATTTATGCCCTTTATTGTGAATTTTGAACGTTTAATCATTTTTAGACCATCTCATTATCAAGTATGGCAATCAAGAGTCATTGTAAAACTCATAAATGAGTGTACAAATCATCATCAATCACTATCATTGTAACATATGTACCTTAAATTCTTGCTAGAAAACCCTTAAGGATTCAATTGGTGCCCTAATCTCAATTACCGCGATCTATTTTCATCAATTTTGACCCATTTCAATTCAAACCACTTATCATTTCTCATTAATTATCCAATATATAAGCCTCATGAACACATATTAACAATTACATTACATTCACATGCGAAATATAAGCTTTGAAACCTATGAAAACCCTAAATCGCATTACAATCCAAACCCGCGACACCAATTTCTTTGTTTTTAAAACTGTTTTTTAAACCAAAACCAATTCCAAATCTTTGGCTAATTACTCTTCAAAATTCCCTAAACCTTGACAACCTATTTCATCTATCCATGATCGTTATATACACAATGTACCTAAGAAAAACTCTTGAAAACCATGTAAACTCTCACCATGTGAAAATGACCACCCAAGATACCTTCTAGGCCCTTTATAGCAGCTTACCCAGTAGCTTTGACCACTCCATGGTCAAGAATGAAGGCACCATGTGCTTGTTTTTGCTCACATTCGCCGCGGTGCATAGGTGTGTTGAGAAAACACATCAATCTACTCAACTAGACCTCCCACCATTGCATTTCTAGCTTCAAAACCTTCAATCCTAGCTTGTACATGTGTCTAGACCAGAGATAGAGCTTTGCTTACTCCTCTTGAACACACACAAGTATAAATAGAAGCCATCCTTGTTCATTTGAAACTCGCACCGCCCATCTTCTTACTATAACCATTAAGGCAGCAATCCTTTGCTCCCATATGATCCTAAAATCATAAAATACATTCAAGAAGCGAAGCCCTGAAGAAAACGAAGCCCCGGAGTCGTTACTCTAGCCGTATGGAAGCGAAAGTCCCCAATTTGACCCTCCCACCACCACCCCCACGTTCCAAGATATAAGCTCAAACTAGAGTTACTCTAAACGTATGATCTGCTTTTTTAATGTAATTATGTTCATATGATTTTGCTAAAATCATATAATATAAAGCTTTTAACTCAAAAACCTAAGTTTATTGACTTTTTGATTTCCAAAACCGTATTTACACCCGAACCCTAATTTCATGTTTTACTTAAACTATGAGCTAAAACTTGTAAACTATTGTTATAATATATCCTAATAAGCTTATATAATGTTAAAATAAGTACTTTGATAAGTTATAAGAGAATTTGACCTTAAACCCCGCACGTTTTCATTTTGAAACCCTAATTTGACCCGTTTTACTTCCTAGCTTAACGAATCGTTAATTTAAACTTGCGTTGTGTTAAATCTTCATATTTTTGTTTATTATAAACTAATAAAATGTCTATGAAATGTTAATAAGCTTTGCATGGCAAATTTGGCCAACAAATCCACCCCCTCCCAAAATCCACCCATAACATGTTTTTGTAATTATAATCCATGCAAGGGTTATATATCGTAAAATTTCAGAAACTTTTTAAACTAAAAGGGATACAAAGTGTCTTTTATTAAAGTTATAAATACAAGGGTTATTATGTCACTTTTTAAAGGACAAAGGTTTATGGTATATCAATAAAGTTGAAGGACTAAAGTGTTAAAAATGCAAACACCAGGGGTCTACTTGCCCAATGTTTCCAAACCCCAGGGTCTAAAATGTAACATTTGAAAAAGTATAAAATTTATATTCAAACATTACCTTGACATAACTTTAATTTAACACTTCCTCGTGCTTAACATCTCCAGTATTTGAATAAAATGCTTTAAACTGCTTATGTTCTAATCATTATGATCATTCATCATCGATTTGTGCTATAAAAAATCATCTGTTCCCAGATCCATATCATACAACAATACTAGGGAGCTTCCATATTAAGGAAGTTTCATCTTGGTATTGACGTTCTGTATAGAGTTGTGGGGTTACGATTTAAAGTGCCCTTGCTCTACAACGTTTACTTGAATGACTGCTTTAAACTATGTTGCCCGAAACTGTGTTATGATAATTTTTATATCAAACTACATCGATTCCAAAAACTCCTAATATATATACAATCAAAGTTAAGACTTGTTGCATATAATAACCCAGGTTGTTGTGATTGCAGTGTAAAAGCCGTTACTTTCTTTCCCATATACTTTAGCTATCAATTTCCACTATAAACTGTTTCAGGGTGAGTTCTTAGCCTCGCTTTTCAATTATTTTTATAAACTCGCGAGGGAGATAGATACTGCTTATAAAATGAATTGCAATTTTTTATACATGATTTCAATTTATATTGCCTAAGTAAACTTCTTTGCCTTAAATCCCCATATCATGAACCATTAATTACTTCCGTATTAGTAAGCTGGAATGTGTGAATATTATATTTGGGTGTGGACTCCCCGTTGTGTACCAGTAAGAGTAACCAATTGCACATCATTTAGAAAATTACATGGATGTTTTGGGCAAAGGCATCCGCAGGGGCAAAACGTATCACCATATCTAAGGCTTGATTCATGAGACCTAATGGCATATAAAATTATGTTTCAATACTGCGGTGTATATCAACGTAACCCAATATCGCATTTGCATTCAAATTATATTACTTAAACCTATGGATTTCACTCACCTTTGTGTTAAAATGCTCAACAAGAAGCTTCAAGCTGACCATTGGAATGAAATGTGCTATCAACTTCTTAAGCTCATGACAAAACAACTCAAGAATCCTAGAAATGTTTGAATGCATCCTCCTAGTGAAGATAAAGATTTTAATCAAGAAACATGAAGATTCAGAAGATGAACATCAAGTTTAGGGGATGATTATTGAGATTAAAAGACTTTTTGAAGTTGTTTGGAAGTTACTGCTGCTAAGTTAGTGCTGTTGGTTACAACTGCTGAAAGATTACAACTGCTAGAAGAGTTTCTACTGTCAGAAGGATAAAGACAAGAGAAAGGATAAAGATGAAGATTGTTTATCAAGATTACTTACGGGATAAGTATGAGATATTTTTGTAAAAGATTTGTATAAGTTATTTGTTTAGAAGATCATGATAACTTAGGAAAGTATTGTAAGCCTTGTATGAATCCTTGATGTATAAAAGGAGGTCCTAAGGGATAATGTTTATATAATTCAGATATCTAGAAAAGTGTTATTCGTAGTTTCAAGGTTTTGTAAACCCTAACACTATTAAAAGTGTTCATTTTATATTGAGGCTGAAAGTTTAGTAAACTATTTGTTATTGATCTTGTTTATTACTGTTTCATTGAAATTCTTCTTTGTATCATTGACTAGATTCTGCATAGTCTTTGATATTCACAATCAAAGTTTCTACTATAGCTGTGTTAGATTTATCTTGCATAACTATACCTTATACAAGCTAAGGGATTAAAGATCTATTCTATTGGGATTAACATTCATTAAAACCCTAGCCGATAGAACATTACCACGAGCAAACATGTGTGTTACACCCCGAAACCGGTTTAAGTATTTTATTATTAAAATACCAATATATTAGTTTGACTATGATAATTATGTGCTTGAAGACTTTATATAATTGGTTTAAGTGGAAAGTCAAACTAAAAGTTAATATACATGTGTGTTTGAAGTTTGTAAGTTAATTGTGGCCAAAACCTTAAGAAAGAAACTTAAAGGACCAAAAGTGCCATATTGGAAAACTTATACTAGATTTTTATTAAATAACACTTTCTTCATATTTCCCCAACATTCTAGAAAATTAAGTTTACCAAATTCTTGGTTTAGTTCATAACTAAAGTTATGGTTCATAAAGGTTTAATTGGGGTTTTGAAGTAAAGAGGGTTTTGAGAAAAATTGATGGAAGTATTTTGTTAAAGGATCAAGTTCCTTTAATTTCTTTTGATTAGTTGGTGATTTTGGGGTTTTTTATGAATATGATAAGTGATCATATGCATTTTAAGAACCAATTTGGATATGTAGATGAGTAGTGTCAAACCTTTACATTGTTATGCATTGAATATATACTAAGCAGTGATAGTGATTCTTGTTAGGTATTCTATCAAGTGAAATGGTATTGACATTATGTAGAGTAGCCGCGGGTTGAGGTAATTAATTTGGTTATAACTCGTATATATATATATATATATATATATATATATATATATATATATATATATATATATGTTTTATCAATATGATGAAGCATGTTATGAATGTGTTAAATGAACAGGGAGGTAAGGCATAACATGCTTGAATCAAATGTTAGGATCAGTGATTTAGTCATGACTAGCTTTGGTAAGTTAGTAGCTTGGTTGTCAAACTAGCTTCTATACAATAATTGGTTGGTTAGTCATATTGACGTGTTATGGAAAGCTTAAGATTCATGATGATTGAATCATGTATTGTTAACTTGTTATTGCCAAGTACTTACTAAGCGTAAAGCTTACGTTTTAGTCATTGAATATTTTTGTAGGTTAACGTGGACAAGGTAGGGGCATGTATAAAGGCCTTAAGAAGGGAAGCGATGCATGGAAGTACTTGCCGATTGTGTACGGAAGTAGAGATAAATAACCACGCTACGGAAACAAGGTAAACCCAAAAGTGTTTTGTAAATGTCAAGTATTTTAAATGTGAAAATGTCTATAAGCCAATATTTTTCTAAATGTTATGTGTAAACAATGTTATGCACAAGCAAATGCAAGTTGAGAAAAAATGGTGTTTCATTACGCCCTTTGTTTAGGATAACTATCATAATTTATTATGTTTAGGAATGTCTTTGTGTTAGGAAAGTAATTATCATGTTTGACTATTTTGTTTAGGAATGTCTTTGTGTTAGGAAAGTCAAAAAGTCAATGTTTATCCACAAGTCAAGTCAAAGGTCATAATAGCCCATAATAGGCCCATAGCCTATTTAGCTATTAGGGTTTTACCCTACTTTGTCTTATAAATACTCTTGTACTCTTTTATGATAATCAATCAAGTTTAAGATAAACAACTATCTAATCTACTCTTCTCTTTTTTGACGGAGCTAGCACCCGCTAAAAGTGGTACCCTATCCCGATACAATTCGCAAGGGTCGTATTAATTGGTGCTTTCATTGAGAGTCCTTGTTGAGGGCTTCTAATTTAAGGTTTAAAAAAATTTGTTTATGGCATCGGGCGACAGCAAGCGGGACGCAAAAGACATACTTTCTAAGCTCTTGCAAATGGGTATGGTGGTCGAATATAAGATGGAGTTTGAGATGCTTATAAAATGAGTAACGGGGATCTCAGAATCTTTACTTAAATTGTTTTATATCTCGGGACTTAAACCGGCTCTACAATGTGCACTCTAAAGGTTAAACCCCACAAATTTATATGAAGCTTTTTCACTAGCTCGTGTAACGAAAGCACGCTTCACGAACCTACAACTTTTGAAACTATTGAGGTCTAATCCTACAACTTTGGGAGAAGCCTTCTTCAGAGCCCTTATCATCGAGGCCTATTTTAAGAACAAAAATAATCAAGCAGTTGATGATAATGTGGGTGATCAAAAAGACCCTAACCTGAATGATAAACAAGAAGTGAAAAAGGCTAATGATCAAGAGATCGAAAACGTTAAAGATGAAGAAGGTAAGAATGTTGAAGATCAACAAGTTTATGAAGGGGATGATGATACCAACAATGATGATATTGGCTATATGAGACAACTTAATAAAGATGAGTCCTGGTTTCTAGCTCATGAAATTGACTACCCTAATGTTAATGAAAAAAAGCAGATCATAGGAATAATAAATATACACAAGAAAATAAGGTGTTGAAGGGTAGAGATGTTTTAGACGAGAAGAGTCGTGAATTGTTTAGTGTTATGCCCTAGGTAGTGGAAGGCGGAAGAAAGGTGTTGTGTTATGTCTAAGGCAGTGGAAGAGGAAAAAGAGTGTTGGCTGCAGCAGCGAAAGACGGGAATGCGCTCTTTTTAGAGCCTCAGTATTCCCCTCTTCAATCCTGGTCCCGGTTCTTTTGCTCATGAAAAAATATGGAATCCCAAAATCAAGATTTTTTGTAGACGACACCTTGAGGGCAAGGTGGTTTCGAAAGAGTGGGGAGTGTTACGCCCTTGTTTTAGGATAACTATCATAGTTTATTATGTTTATGAATGTCTTTATGTTAGGAAAGTATTTATCATGTTTGACTATTTTGTTTAGGAATGTCTTTGTGTTAGGAAAGTGAAAAAGTCAATGTTTATCCTTAAGTCAAGTCAAATGTCATAATAGCCCATAAGAGGCCCATGGCCTATTTAGCTATTAAGGTTTTACCCTACTTTGTCTTATAAATACTCTTGCACTCTTTTATTATAATCAATCAATCAAGTTTAAGATAAACAATTATCTAATATTCTCTTCTCTCTTCTGACGGAGCTAGCACCTGCTAAAAGTGGTGCCCTAACCCGATACAATCCGCAAGGGTCGTATCATGTTTGGCATAACACCTAAGTTTCATAAAACTTAGTTTTCACGTGTTTTTAGTGTCAAATTTGTATATAACTAATAAATATATGTTGTGAAATATATATATATATATATATATATATATATATTATAAATATAATATATATTATATTATATTATATATATAATAATACATCTATATAATATATAAATTATCACACACACAAGATTGCCACGACACTTACTCACTTGTAACATAACCCGCCCAACGGGCGGGTTCGCTTCATAATCTACAAATACAGCTTTGCCATCTATGTTGGAAAAATAACCAATGCCAATGCTTATTTTTTCGTATGGGTTAATCAGCCAAAGTGTTTTATTTGTGACATCCATTGTAACAGACCCTGCAGATCTCAGCTTATGATATTCATGGTAAAAAGCACCTACTTTTACAATAGGCACCTTATGAGTTTCATTGTCATAAATCCTGATATCAATTTTATACTACTGTGACCTATCTAATAGCAAACATCTAAACATATAGGCGATCAGCTAGACCTGTGAACTCTACAACCCCATCTAAGTCTAATAATTCAAACTTATTCAAAATCACACGATTGTAATCACCTAAAAAAACCTCAAACAAAACCTAAAACTAATCACAATAAAACCTTAAACTCTAAGCCGATTACAAAATCATTCTTCTTCAAAACTGAGCATCGGCAATAAAACCTAAATCTAAGAATTCAAATTAGTTCAAAATCACATCATTGCAATCACCTACAAAGACCTCAAATAAATCCTAAAACTAATCACAATAAAACTTAATTCTACTCGTATTGAATCCTTGTATACGCAACATCAAAATCACATTATTTTAATCATCTATAAAAACCTCAAATAAAACCTAAACCTAATCACAATAAAATCTAAAACATAAATCTACACGTATAGTCGTATATAATGTAATTAAATTATCGATATATAAATTAAAAGAGCTCAAGAAGTTACATGTTTTAAGTAAACTCAGTTAGAATGTTTGACATCTAAAGTACCTGTTGAGTCTTGAAACTGCATCCAATGTACAACTTGATCAACAAAATGCTTCATGTGATTAATATTTACAAAAATCATAACTATATGATATCAAATAACAAAAATCATTAAAACTCACCAGAAATAACACGCTCATATAAAGAATTAAGAGATCATAAAAAACCATAAAAAAGTAATTACCTTTGTAATCGTTTTATTTGTATTGTTCATTATTTTTCTGCTTACTTTAGTGATCTTCATATGTGATTGATGATTGATTGTAATAAGAACATATATGTGCACAAACAAATTAGATTGTTTATGAGTAAAATCATTGTTTATAATTCAAAACACATCTATCACATATAGAACAAAAAAATATAACATTAAGGAAATCTTACTTTGGTGTTGATATTAGGCGTTTGATAATCTCAATAACTATAATCTCCTGCATATATTTCGGTTAACATCATCAATCTAAAAAATTAGCCGTATAAACTAAAAAGGAGGAAGCCCATTTAGCAATGGCTCACCAATGGTAGAAGATGAATAAATTGTGCGCTTATTCATATATTAACACATCTAGAACAAAACTCACCAACGAAAGAATATTAACAAATAACAATATATCACTAATGTGCTGTCGTGTATGATCAATTTATTAATTACCAAGTTTTAAATTTATATTTAGCCGACTTATCCTAAAACAACACTTTAACGGGTAGTGTACCCGATCGGGTGGAGTTTCGTGGTAAGTATGGTTTCGAACAATAAGAGCAAGGTCGTTAACCTTATATTCTATAAGTATTTTAATTACTCTAATTACTTGTTAAACATGTACGCTTCTAACGATAGATGGGGGGTTTTCAGCCTGAGAGACTGGCACTGTTTTATGGTGACAATAATCAATTCTAAAGACAATAAACATGCAAGAAAACAATTAGAAGATAAAAGAGTGGTACAAGCCCAATAATAGAAAACTGTATTAGCCATATTAAATCCGATTAAATGCTGGTTTGTTTATTTAGTGCAATGATTTCTTATCTTGAAGCGGCATATCATTCTTAAGACTTAGGCGGGACATCATCCTAAGACTTAGACATGTTGAATCCTGTCACAATTAACGTATTCACATAAAGCATCCTTTTAGTTTAATTATAATCTATCTAGGGATTATATCAATGGTGATCTTGATAAACCTTAGCCCATCAGGACTTTACCCACTTACTGTTTGATGGTATTTTATATACTGGTAGTCCACTATTCAAATCTTTATCAATTAATCAAAAACATACTTGTTTAAACATTACGGGTCACCTGCCGTTCCAACTAAGCTCTTAATTTAAAGACAAAGACAAAACGTTATTTGTGATCCTATTGGTCTAGTAATATAAAACATGATATGGAGAACTATCCTAGTATCTATCTCACTTGTTAGGCGTAACTAGACCCAGTTGAATGATAGGTTGCATATTCAAATACGTAGACAAGTACCATATGATAAACATAATTAAACTTTCAACGATAAATTAAGAAAATCGATTTTAAAACAAACCAAATATTAAATCTTCATTAAGATGGCTAATACCTAAGGGTATTAGCCCTTAACCATTGTAATTATACAAGCGTGATCAAATAACCAAGGTAAACTAAATGTTTTACCGAACGATACAAAAAATTAAATGATTACAAGAGTATAGGAATTACACGGTGTCTTTTATGGAATCGTGATCGATGCTTGATCTTTGGTGGCTCTTCTTTTCTTCAGAAAATCGTCTTTTATGTTTATGGTATGAAGAATATGATTTTGCACACCAAAAACTCATTTTTGAGTCTTCTATTTATAGTCTCTGAAAAAGGTTAGATATGACATATTAGGCTAAGCCAATACGGCGTATTAGGGTGTATCCCTTGGAGTGCACGCAAAGTTTAAGATCAATATGATATACATTCCTAAAATAATAATATCTACGTATCTCTGAATAGTTATCTTGATGGATACGGCGTATGGCAGAAGGTGAATACGCCGTATTGGGAATTGGTTGAACGCGTTTTCTTGTGAAGACTTGGCGCTGATACGCCATATCTCTTTTCCTGGATACAACGTATTGATCAGAATTTAGAAATCTTCAAATATCTTCGTTTTAGCTCCAAAATATGCGCCTTTTAGCATGTCTTCACAAATCACTCTTTAATTACTGCAAATAACACTTTTAATCAATTTAGTAGGAATTCTTGCAATAATTATATAAAAGTGGGTAACTTATTCTGGATAAATGATAGTATAAATGTGATGTAATTTGATGTCTTCAAATATCCCCCCACTTGAATCCTACTTGTCCTCAAGTAGACTCTAGATTATATTGAAAATGTATCCTAACCGAAGTTTGTTACTTAATCGTTTGTATTTGAGAATTGTAGTAATTATGAAGTACTTGGTGAATATTAGCAAAAGGGTGGCTCAATTATGAGTTTAAACGAGATATTTTGAATATTCTACTGTTCGACAAACAATACTGCCATAATCCATCAAGGAAAGATAACGACGTATCTGTGCCTGCACCCACCAAATACCACGAAGGAAACATGATCAATACGCAGTATCCAGTGAAGACCAATACGCCGTATTAGAGATATAGAAGGTGAATATTCTGGAAGATATCAAACGTGGTCCCTACTCCAAGAAACCCCAATACGTCGTATCCAACACATTGGATATGCCGTATCAACACCGACTCCAGAACCTATAAATACAAAACTCAAAAACGAGTTCTTAAGCTTGTGCTAAAAATATTCTCGATACCTAAACCACAAAAGTCAATTTTCAAAGGAGAAAAAGAGCAGAAGAGGTCTTGCAACGCATTCCAATCCATAAGAGACAACGTGTAATTTCTTATACCTTTTTAATTGTTTAGTTTTTGGTATCATTCGTTAACTCGGTTAGTTTACATTGGCTAAGCCATTACTCTTGTATTAATTATGATGTTTATAGGCTAATACTTCGGGTATTAGCCCTTATTATGAGATCTAAATGCTTGTGTTTTTTTTTTTGTTATTATTCTTGATTGCTTAATTTATCGCCGTTATGCTTGTTTATGTTTATCAGTTTATACTTATTTATGTGCTTTAATATGCGACCTATCATTCAACTCGATCTAGTGATACAGACCAAGTAATCTAGATGTCGGGATAGCTCTCCATATAGTAATTTCTACATCTAGAATAATAGGATCACACGTATTGTCCTGCTAAATCCGTGCTAGGATACGCTTATGGCTTAACTAGTTATCGGTTATTGCCTTGGTTTATGTGAACAAGTTGACTAGCGGTGTTCCATAGACTAGTTTAACAAATAACATTATAGATTCATTGGATAGTTTGGAAAAAGTGGTATACTAGAGTATGAATTGCCGTCTTATGCAGTAAGTGGGTAAAGTCTATATGAGCTTGGGTTTAAACAAGTTTCACATTGCTTTAATCCCATAAGACTATATTATATCAGCAAATATGGATGCTTTATTAGCGGTGCTTGAATTGTGACAAAATTAATGTGTCTAGGTTCCTTAGATGAAGTCAGGCTCTAAGTTTATAAGAAAATGATATGCCACTTGTGATAAGTAATCCTTGATTAGGATTAATCAGTTTTAATCATCATTCATAAATAGTCATTAGAATATGTTAGTGAAAGCTCAAATCCTTAAGCTCATTAGGTTTTAATTGTTTTTAGTAGTTAAACTTAGTAGATTTATAGTTGCTTTAGTGTTCTATTAGAGTAGAAGATAGTTTGCTGGCGTGCATTTGTTAGTTTTAAGTTTTAGTAGTTTACATGTCAACTGCATCAGCAGTCATAAAAAGCCAAATAGCTAATTTCTAGCTTAAAAATCAGCAGATAAAAATAGTTTTTAGAATTTCAAATTTTGTTCACAAGTAGATTTTAGGTAATAGTAGATCTATTTCAGCTTATTTTGCTTTTAAAAGTTCATTAAGCTATCTGTTTTTAAGCTTAAATTCAGCATTTTGTCTTTTGAAAAACCAAATGTTCGTTCACTCAGCATGAGCTGAGTAAATAAGTTGTTTTCAAATAGTTTTTTCTTTGTCCATTTGATTTTCAAAATATTTTTTAAGACCTGTTTCTAGTAGCTTTTTGGCCAATGTTTAAGTAGGTATAGGGCTTATAGGCATAAGGTTCCATTTGCTTATCTAGAAATAAGCTTAAAGTTGCCCTTAGGGAACTAACAGTTTTTACCAAAATGCTTATTTGAGAATTTTTAGCTTATAGCTTGTAGATTTAGCTTAATTCCTGTTAAATCTAGCTTATTAGGTTAATTTTTTAGCTTATTTAGTCCAGGATTCAGCTTATTTTAGCTTTTCATAGAAAAAACCAAAAACATCAAAAACAACATAAGTAGCTTTTTCATTGTGCTTTTTCAGTGCTTATTTGATTTTCAAAATGTTTTTTGTTTATTGTTTCAAGTAGTTTATAGGCCAGGCTTTAAGTTGGTATAAGTTAGATTTTCATAAGGTTCTGTTTGCTTATTAAAAATTAAGCTCAAAAGTTGCTATATGCTTGTTTGGTAGTCAGTTTTAGTAATAAGTGCTTATTAGTGTTTTTCAGCTTATGGCTTGTCATTTTAGCTTAAGTTTAGTCTAAATAGCTTATTAGGGTAATATTAGGATAGTCATAGCTTATTTTATTAAGTTTAAGCTTATTCCAAGCTTATTTTGTTCTTTGAGTTTTTATAAAGTTTAAAAAAAGAATTATATGTCACTTTTGTTTTTAAGTGATTTGTAGGGTTATTAGTTACTTTTAAACAGTTATTTTCACTAAAACAGTATTTTTTTACATACTTAATAAACTTTGCTTTTTAGGTTTCGCAAAATAAAAAAAGGGGAAGAGGGGACATTGTGTTCCTATTTACGTAACCTGATATTCTACCCGAGATCGAAGTCTCTGAACCCTTAAGCACTCATGTGTGCAGATACTCTCTCAGCTAATCCTGTGATACTCGAATACCAACTCAAACGCGCACGTATCATGACCTCAACAATACTGTGTTAATCACTAGACTTATTATGCCTGTTCTGGGCTAAGTTTTCAATATGATCTCACAAGGTAGAATGTCAAACAGTCTCAGACATCGAAGAACATTCTTACGCGCTTGTATATGTTGAGTGTTCATTTTAAAAAACGCACTTCTAGTGCCATAGACTACCTGAATGTCTGTGCTGTTAGCGAAGTGTAAGTGTCTAATCACGTAAGTAAACTTTATTTCCTCGCGCTAGATACTCGTTGTGTCTATTAGCTCACATTACCAAATAGTGAAATCTGAGATGAGTGTTCACGTGAGATAGTGTCACGTTAACTGCGAAGACATAGTCTTAGTCTGAGCCTTCAACATAGTAGGTAGATTAACGATAAATTCTGTAGAAATGGTTGCTTCGGTCCTAGAGTCAATCTCCTTTTAATCTCATCTCGTAATATAGATCAATAGAGAATGTGATAGTGAAACAGTGAGTAGTCAAAGCATATCTAGATTAGTTCTTCGTCTTTGATGTAGAATAATACTTGTTGTAATTTTAGTATAGTACTAGAGTTCACTAGGTTAGTTGTTATAGTTGTACATACGCTCTATCTTCCGTAGGAGGCGTAGTATATAGAGTTTGAGGGGTTGACGTGTAGTTGTGAGAATTAGATGAATATGGAGAGACTAACGCTCCAGTTGTCAAGTGTGAGTGTTCGCTTTCTGTTAATCTTATTATGCTTCTACATTGCTGTACTGTCTCGAGCTCTGTGTGATCTCAATATGCTCTAGGTAGAACCACGCTATGTTTAGTCTTTCAAATGTGTTCATTTAGGTATGTCAGTTAGCTAGAAAGATTTGAGGTATAGAAGAGTGTTGTAGGGTTTACTCTTTCTTAGTGGTTATGAACGAGAGTGTCGATAATATGAAAACGAAATCAAAAAAGTCCGTTTTTGAAAATAAGATATCCATTCATTATTTCTTCAGAAGTTTTTACAAGAGAGGTTTCAGAATAATGAGCGGATCAACTTCATACTCATTCTGATTGCTCTCTGGTTTTATCTCCATCTGTTGTGTCCTCGTCACTTCCGTTGCCTTATAGTTAGTTGTCTTGAGTAGAGAGTAGACTATTACTAGAATTGTGGTCTAACACAAAGGTTTGATGTTAATATCCATAGGTTTAGAAGTAATATATAATTTCAATGCAGACTGTGTGAATAGTTGGGATACGAGTATTCCTTTTTACTAAATCTTGTGTGATATAGACAGTCCCAGTATGGAACAACATTATAACTCTAATTGTTGTGCGCAATATGACTCATAGAATCCGCGAAGCTCTTAGTGATATGGTGATAGTTGTATGCCGGCCTTTGCAGTGCGCTTTGCCTATCGCCTCCCCCTCCACCCCTCTCCCCCAGAACACATTGTGTGATCTATTGATTATTAGATGTTGTGTGCCAATTGGTTACTCGGTTACCTGGTACACATACACGCGCGATATATGTGTCCTTGCATACTATTGTGGTATTGTGTAGAAGTAGACGCAGATATCAGTCAGCGCGTGAATCCGCGAATTCAAATTCATTTAGGACGCAGAGAATATACAGGAATGTCTCGTGATAGTATTTTAGATGTGTATCTGTGTGTGTTCTTTTGAAGAGAGAATTAAATAGAAGTTACGTCGGCATAGTAAAATTGTTGAAGAGAGATACTACATGTGAAATTTTGCATTGTAGTCGGTTGAAGTTAGTTAGAGCATGTATCTCCCTAGCGAGTTTATAAAATATTGATAATCGAGGCTATGAACTACCTGAAAAGTTATAGGGAATTGATAGCTAATGTATAGGGACATGAATAGTAACCGCTTCAACACGGACAATCACAGACCAAACTATGGCGGTAATATATGGCAAGTCTTAGTTTGATTGTATAATATAAGTTTTGTGGATATCGATGGTGGTTTTGATATAATATTTATCATAAACCCGTTGGGCCTCATAGTTTAGAAGTATTCAGTATTCGTTTTGTGGCGTAGGGCACTTTAAATCGTAAACAACAACTCAGACAGAACGTAATACCATATGAACACTTCTTATATGGAAGCTCCCTAGTATTGTGGTATGATATGGATTCAGGGACATGATTTTTGAAAGAACTGGAGTGATGATATGATTAATGAAATGATGTAGAAACATAAGCAGTTATTAAGCATTTTCATTCAATATCTGGAGATCGTTAAGCACGCGGAGCGTTAATTAAAGTTCTGTTGGTAATGTTTTGAATATGATTTTATACTTTTTCAAATGTTACATTTTAACTCTTGGGGTTTAGAAACATTGTCAAGTAGACCCCTTAGGGTTTGCATTTTTACGACTATGGATCCTTTTAAAACTTATAATGATATACCAAGTAACCTTGTAATTTAAAAGTGACGTTATGATGTCTCGTAGAGATTTATGCCTACTGCGCGTTTGTGCGCACTGACGCAGAGGAGTATGTTTGTGTGGTGGATTGTATTCGCGCTTTACGTTGCATATCTATTTGTACTGTTAAAGAGAAGAAAATATTAGAGTACTGTCAGATATGAGCACTAACGGTTTTGAACACAATCTCTGAGTAGAAGTCACCTTGCAATGGTGTTACAGTATCTCCCCCGTGAAGGAGAAGAAGTACTCGTGTGATATCAGCTGCCCGAGAATTTAACTACTCGACCGAGCTCTAAGATGTGCACTAATCGTAGCAGAAGACTATTATGTGTGGGAGTCAGACTATACGAATCCTCGCTCGTTGAATCGCTATGCAGTTAGTATCAGAGAAGTGAGAAGTGCATAAGGAATATACAGTCTTCTCTCTAGAAGAATTTGACAACTAGATATCGCATTCACTGACGAGAGGTGCGCTATCTTATCTACCCTTTTCTCGATGACCTCTCGGTCCACTCATCAACGGTTTCCTTGGACAAAAATGAGAGTCTTGTCAACCTTAATCTAACGAAAACTTCCACAATCGATTCTCCAAATACTAATGGACTTTGCTTACCCCACAAGGGTTTGCAATTAGCAACTCGACAATCCCGTCAATGTAACAAGAAGCTTTTCCACTACATGATGACCTAAATGCTAGCTCGTTCGCAGTTGCGTGAGCTTAGGAAGTAAAACGGGTCAATTTAGGGTTTCAAATGAAAAAGATAGTGGAGTTTTAAGGTCAAATTCTCTTCATAACTTAATCAAAGTACTTATTTTTTAACATTTTATTAGCTTATCTAGGATATATTATAACATATAGTTTACAAGTTTAGCTTATTGATGTAATGATAAGAATAGTATTAGAGGGTATAATACAAAGCTTGAAATCCGATTAAGTGATTGAAAAGAATACCCTCAATCAAACAGTAATTTCTGAACTCACACTCTACACATTATATTAATCTGCAGTACTAAAAGTTGCGATTAACTGAAATTTTGAAAACTGACCCAGCTAAGTTAGTTAAACCCTCTGACAGGTTGTTAGTAGTCAAGTTTATGCATTTTGCCAGTATTAAACTTTAAACCAGCCGTAGTAAGTTTATGGCTAACAGCCATCTAATCTTACACTGGCAAAGTAGTAAGCTGTAATGCACTAAGCTGCATTAACTTTGGAGTCACCAGCATTCAAACTCTAATTTCGTTCAATATCATTTCCATCATAATTTTGTTCTAACAGCTCTCTTTTGTTTTTATATCTCACTATAGCTCTCAAATTTTTTTCTCAGCAATTCACTCTATTCGTTATTATATACACATAACTCATCTTTCTGTTTTTTATCTTCGCACTATATCTCTTCAATTCTTGTTTCTCAACTCTGAATTACTTGTTTGTTTTTTATGTCAACATTCTCTCTTTTCTGTTTCTCTATTTTACGATTATCTCTAAGTTCTTTTCTCATGATATATGCTCACTGTCTATATTATTTGGGTTCACATCATCTCATCTTTCTATTTTCAATGCTCGCACTAATTTACTCTTTATAATTATCACATATTATAATTGATATACAACACGAGTAGTAAGTATAACTAACCTCATTAAACATAGCAAGTATAGAATTAAGTAATCACCTGAGGCAGCCCTAAACTTATACTTACCAGATACAACACCTACCAAATTATCATTCCCAAGCTCACAAACTAAACTCATCAAACCTAAGTTGTTGTAACAACGTGTTTTATATCTTAACCCTGCAACTCATCAAACAAGAACTGTCTTGAATTTAAGATATAAGATGTTACAAAGCTCAACGTATCTAAAGAATTCACGTAAAGTCAGGTTTAACTCAAACTTTCAGCACCTCCCAATCTAATTCGATACTTAGTCTAAGACAGAAAATTCTTAAAATGAAATATAGGCCTAATCCATCTAAGGATCTCAAATGGTCCTACTATAACCTCGGTTTCTAACTTGTATTTCCTTTCCAAACATACTACACCTCTCCAAGTGAGGACTTCAACCACCCATAAATACTTACCAGCTTGATTCAAAAGTTTCCACTAGTATGAGAGCGTTCTCGAGTTCGAGAATATGTGGCAGAGATAGACACTCAAGCGCTAGAGCCTATTTTATGAGACTCGTACTATTTGAGTTGTTTCTAGGTTGTAGCTCCAAAATATCGTCGAGCAATTGATAGCTAATGTCTCTCCAGGAGCGACCTCAGAAACGGAATAACCTACATTCCTTTCCATACCATGCTTCAAATGAAGCACATCCATACTCGAATGATTATCCCCACCTTAGGGAAAAACTCATCTCACGAAAAGTGAGTATTCCAATTACCTATAAAATCTACCATACATGTCCTAAGCATAGCTAGGAATGGGGTGACTTAGTTAGTACTATTGGACTACACCCAAATGCATCATATCCATTCTACTAACACCTTGGTAACGTGACAAACAATATAATTAGTTATCAATACGCTAAATACTTACTACCGCAACTAGCTATATCCTTCTTCATACTCAGCCATCGATTAGTTAACCTAAAACCACACAACATCGTATCCGCTCCAGGATGGATAGAATACTTTGTCGTATACGCCTCTTCAATAGCCAAGGTCCTTACATCTCTCCAAATGGAGGTCCGAACCTTGTCTAACCAATATGAACCACTCTCTATCTCTTTTCACACTCGTTGGTCCAAGCCACGCAACATCTTATGTTGACGCGTTCTTTGCTTTGGACATCTTATCTTATGCCACCAACATCCTTTTCTCAAACCTAGATCGGATCGTCGTACATCTATCTCGAACTCATTCTTGGCTTCACTCCTTCTTCCTACTCCACGGTACAACATCTACATTTGCCTTTCCCAGATGGTACTTGGCCTCGAAATCAAACTCACTAAATAACATCCATCCATCATCTTTGCCTCATGTTCAATCCTTCCGATTGAAAGTGTGTTGGAGACATTCATGATCCGTATAGATTACTCTCCATGTCTCGTTCACTTAATGCCTCTAGCATTATAAGGCAAAACCTACCACGTTAGCCATGCAATCCTTCATAAGAACCTTCAGTTGTCGCGACGTACAAGCAATCACCTTCTCCCTTTTTCCAAGCATGCTTCCAAATCATTGCTTCTCACGTCATAATATACTACAAAATCGTCTGCTCCTTCCGGCAATGCCAAGATCGGCTCATTACCCATTTGATTCCTTCCACATCTAGATAGCTTCCTCTTTGCTCCGCTTCCACGTTGTTGGAAAACTTCACGTACATCTTCTCTTCCTTCACTGACTCCACGATCATCTTCACGTGCGACTCGTACTCCTCCTTAGACTTCGGGTCGGTTTAAAATATCGTCTGTATATATACGTTAACTAGCTTGTCTATATACGGCCATGCACACCCGGCTCATTAACTCCATGAAAACCGCTGGTGCATTGGTTAACCCAAAAGGCATAGCCGTAAACTTCAACGTGTCCATTACGCATCCTAAAAAAACAGTCTTGGCTACGTCATCCCCGTGCACCCTCCATTGGTGACATCACATACGAATTTTCTATCTCACTCTTCTCGAGATAATCTATGCACATTCCAAACTACCCACCTTTCTTCCTACCAAGCAATACAGACGCTTCCCACAACAAGTTACCATTCGAACCAACCCTCACCTTGCAACTCCTGCAATCATTCCAGACCTCTTGCCTTTCTAAAGACGTCAAACGACACGAGCCTTCGCAAATCGGCGTCGCTCCTTGTACTAATTCCATACGAAATCCTATTCTACGACGAGGGGTAAAACCTACTAATTCCTTAGGAACACTTTAGAGGGCTCACATACTACAAAGATATCACATAATCTCAACTCATCTTCCTTGGTACTCCTACGAGACCTCGTATCCTCTTTAGTTCGTTTTCTCCACGAACCTTAAGCACTTTCCAAATTACCAAGGCATTTTAACTACCTTCTCGTGGCATACCATCTCAGCCTTATGTCTCAACAACCAATTCTCTCCTACGACTACATCAACACTCTCATAACTAAGAGGTACTAAATCAAAAGTAAAATGAGAACTCTCTAATTCCAACTTGGGATCGCGAATAATTCCATTCGCTTCGCTACCATCAATCGCACCACCGAGAAGATATGTCACACCCCACCAAGGCGAAAACGCGCGGTGTAACATATCAATAAACATCACACAAGGTGATAGGTAAAAACACCATACATGATTTAATAAAAGTAAAGTTATCCGAATTACAACATCTTCAAGAACAAATTTAAAAGTACATGAAACATCATAAGTTGTTTATATCCGAACATGGATATTCAAAAGACAAGGTTCTTGCAATTATGTAGACGTCTTGACAATAACTGAAAAAAAACACGGCTCTAAGTTTCCACCTTGGGAATGTCACCTGAAAAGCATGATAATAGCCAATCATTTTAAAAACAATAGAATCACCTTAGTTTTAATAATGCAAATAATTTATAGTTAAAAATAAATTTAAATAAAATTTTATAAACTTATTTTAAGTTTGTTTTCATAAAAGAAATCAAAAGATGATTAAAAAAATGTGTTGCATTTTATTTATATAATTTGTTTTTAAAAGAAGTTTTTAACACCTAAACAATATGGTATCGACTATAAACAAACATACTACAAATGGAATTTATGACCACACAAGAAAATACATCATGATAGCAAATAGACTCTAAAAATTCCTAGGAAATCCAATACCAAAATATTAATTTACTTGAAAACGAATACGACAAGAACTCTTGCAAACCAAACAAACCATAAGGACTCATCCATACCAACGGTCTTAGAACCAAACCAAAAAGTATCGTCACCTTTAGACAAAGGAAAACAATCAAGCCGAACGGAGAACATAAAACACCAGTTCTATGATAACACCCTAGAATACCAACACGAGCGTTGGATATCTCTATATTTCTCTTGGTTGAGAAGTATTTTGGAAAGAATTCTTACAGGATTAATAATATAATACGTATATAAATTTGACTACACACCAGGAAACCTCACCATCTACTTAACTCGATCCTTTATAATCGCTCAAAGGGTTAAGAGAAGAATTCTCTAACCATACAACCATCCTCAACAGGATCTCACATCACATCTACACTACTATCCACATAGCTATCCAACCTTACATCCTTACGTAATACATACAAGCAACAATGATCAATGCAATCAAAGTCACAAGTCCACGTGTGTGACACCTTTATAATTATGTTCGCGACCATAATTATAATTGTACCTTTTGCACACGTGTACTTACTTCCAAGACCACACATCTCAATGATAACACACATCTACTACATAGCACTTAATAATAATACAAATATAACTCAGACATAATAATCCATCTAACGAACCATAAAATCCTAATCGACTAAACAAAACAGAAGTCACATCGTGACCCAAAATATAAAATCAATCCTCGATTATAGCAACGCATCGAGGTAGAAAACGAAATAAACTTATGTTGGGCCTCGCTTGGGTTTGACTTTTCTCTCTCAAAAGTCACCCAACTCCGCGGGTCCAGTGAGGTAAACAATCTCCCAACGATATCTTCTAGGGGATAGGGGAAGACATGACTAAAACAATAACAAAGGGGTATATACTATTAGATCCCCATAATGAAAAAGTATATATTTCATATTATATAGTAGTAATTCAAAATAGGAAGAATTTCAAAGCTTTAAAGTAGCGAGAACATACGGTATATACGTACACAAACACTTATGCCCTAAAATGCAACTATATGAGGGACCCTTAAGCTATAGTCTAGGCTCAACCACCTAGTTCTCTATAACCATAGGCTCTGATACCAATCTGTCACACCCCGCCAAGGCGGAAACGCGAGGCGTTAACAAGAATGGATATCATCACAACACAATGACGTCTATATAGAGAATACTAAAATGCATACAATAAAGTAAAGTATAGACACAAAGTGTCATAACAATACCCATAACTAGGCAAAACATAAAAGGCGTCTTTATTGATGAAAAGGAAGTTCTCGTCAATAAGAGACATGCAACATATATCCATACAATGCTAAACATCCACATAAGTCCATACAATATAAACTTCAAGATCATCTTAAGTCCATGCTAAACATATATCCATACAATGCAACATATATCCATACAATGCAACATATAAACTTCAAGATCATCTTAAGGTCTCTAACTAGCCTCTTCTCACTATCTTAAGAATCCTCATGACTTCACACCTGAAAATGATGCTTAAAACGTCAACACAATGGTTGGTGAGAGTCATAGGTTTAAGACACACAAATCAATCTTTTAAATCCAATTACTGTGATTATCAAAACAATATAGGACAATTATGCAAAATATGAACTTATGCTAACATGCAATCCACATACTGGGTAGGAACGTTACCCCCGATCCATTACAACAACTGGGTAGGAACGTTACCCCCGATCCCATTACAACAACTAGGTAGGAACGTTACCCCCGATCCCATATGTCACTTACGCACCTAAAAGTCTACCAGCTGGAGCTTATACTTAGGCCTGGACCAACAATACTGGGTAGGCGTACCCCTCCGATCCCAAATCACTATTATTGAGTAGGCGTACTCCTCCGATCCCAAATCACTATTATTGAGTAGGCGTACTCCCCGATCCCAAATCAATAACACTTGACATGTCAATATAGAACATGCAAGTAATCCACATTCAACATGCAACAATAAGTCATATAGCAGTCACATAATGTCCACATGAAAGCAAAACACATAATCACAGCAATTCAAAACATTTAGCATCATTTCCATCCCAATGTAAAAACATTTAAAAGTGGGACTATGAAACTCACCTTTGCCTAGCACTCAAAAGCTTCCAACAAGGCTTCACAAATGACAATCACAAATCTACGCAACAAGAATAATTCGTGTTACACGCTATTAAGCCGAAAGCTTAATATACATGTAACATTCATATGATGGATGTCTAAGATGTTTTATTAACCCCATGGGTCACCTTGACTCCATTCCCAACTTAAACCACTTTACTTATCAAGTTTCACTAGCTAGTCACAATTCGTGCCAAACTGCAGAATTTTAACGTGACTTATCGCACTCAAAACCTTAACTAAATGACCTTCATAATTCAAACCAAAAATTACATATGTTCATTAATGAGTATATTAACTACCTTGAGACTCCCAAGTGTCAATTACATACACAAGTACTCCTAAGAAAATCAAACTCCAAAACAGTCCCAATTCGGGTCTGATTGCGCACTAAAAAGTTTAGGCTTAAAAATCATACTTAGACTTCGAATTGATTAAATTACTTTGGTGGATCTTTAATAGACACATAATACTTAACTACTGTAGAAGGTCTAAGTCTAATTCAAATTTAAAATAGGGTTTTCACTTCACACAACTTAACCTAAATCTGACATAAAAACTCAGCCTTGACAACGAATCTTGTTTGAATTATTTAAATAACTTCCACTCACTTTTAATTCCTGAAACCTATGGGGTTTGAAAGTAGACTCTCTTTAGATAATTTTAGGCTTTTGAAAATCATTAAAAGCTATTCGGATGATCAAGTTATGACTCTCGTAAGATGACCCTTCTAAACTGCCAACAATTTAACTCCGAATTTACTAACCCTAAAACCCTAATTACACATGATTAACTTCATTAACAATATAAAAATGATTTTAAAAGATAAAAACCCTAAATTTATAGATCTTACATGAACCCTAATCCATCATATTAGTTATTACATGATTTAATAGTTAAAACATAATAAGAATTAATTAAAACTTACCTAGAATTATAAACAAACTAAAATTAAAAGATCGGATCGTACCTTAAAAATAAAACCCAAAAAAAAATTTCGACTCTTCTCTTTTCTCTTTCAAACCGGTCGATCAAAGTGTATGGGGGAATTAGGGATCTTAAGTTTGTATTTATAGACATCCTAGGAGAGTTATAAGCTAAATCTAATTAGGTATTAGTTTAGGATTAGGACTCTAAATATATTTTTTTTCTTTTCTATTCTTTTTTTTCCTTTTAAAATTCGGAAACACTATTCATCCAATAATTTATTTTATTTTATTTTTATTAATTAGATATTTACAAATATAACCTTAAGTTTTTGTAAAAAAATTTACTTATTTGGCTAAACCTTTTTGCATAAAGGCAGCTTCCTACCTTTCTAAAAATAACTTTTCATTTCTAACCTAACTTTCTAAAAATAGAAATTTTACATTTTCTCAACTAAACTTCTAAAGTCAAAATTTATGTTAAATTACTAACACGAAAATACATATACGTACTTATACTTACACACTTAACACGAAAATGCTCAAATCTCAATAATCATTTCCTTGTCATTAAAAATAAACGAAATGAACTCAACCAATTCAACCATCAATCTAATCTCATTGAGATGATCACACTCAATAGATTGATTACCAATAACTCACATAAACGCACAAAACCACATAAAATCATATAAAATTATATAAATCAAACATTGCAACAGGCACATAAGTCAACACTAACGGTTTGACTAACCTGCTCAAGTCATGGTTGTCACAGTATCCCCACCTTGAGAAAATCTCGTCCCGAGATTTAAATTCTCAAGGCATTAGCACTATCGACAAACAACGGAGGACAATATGACCTCATTTGATCCATGCGTTCCTAAGTAAGCTTAGGACCACGCTTCGAATCCCAACGAAATTTCACTAATGCTATCATACTACGTTTTTACTCATGACCTCTCGGTCCACAACATCAACGGTTCCTTGACAAAACAAAGAGTCTTGTCAACCTTAATCTCATCCAACTTCTACAATCCGAATTCAACTGCTAATGACTTTGCTTACCCTCACAAGGGTGCAATTAGTAACACAACAACTCAACACGAAAAGAAACATCCGACTACCTGAACCTCGCCCGTCATCGAGAAAACTCATCAAAACCCTTAAGTTGTTGTAACAACGTCATTTACAACCCGGCCTCGCAACTCATCAAACAAGAACTGTCTTGAAACCAAGTTATAAGTTGTTACAAAGCTCAACGTTTTTGAAGAATTGGCTCGACTTCGAGTTTATTCATAAAATAAATTTAACCAAAACCACACAAAACATTTAAGGGCGTACTAAGGTCTACCAAGAACCTTACGTACCCATCTTTAACTAATACTTTCAACGATATCTTGCTTACGACAAATGTAGATACTGAGCTCATAAGACAGAAATTCTCAACCGAACTATAGGTCCAATCCATCCAAGGATCTCAAATGGTCCTACATAACCCGGTTCTAACTTGTATTTCTTTCCAAACGTACTACACCTCTCCAAGGTGAGACCTTCAACCACCCATAACCTACCAGCATTAATTCAAAAGTTTCTCACTACTACTAAGGTAACTATTTCGACAATTTGGCTGCCTCAAGCCTTTCCTGTATTACCGCTATCTTGTTGGTTGTTTCATGCACCAAATTCAATCCATTCAACATACTCTCTCCAGTTATGGCCCATAAAACGGTAACCTACATTCCTTTCCATACTATGTTTCAAATGAAGCACATCCAT
Organism: Tanacetum coccineum; assembly: GCA_026074375.1. Classification (NCBI taxonomy): domain Eukaryota; kingdom Viridiplantae; phylum Streptophyta; class Magnoliopsida; order Asterales; family Asteraceae; genus Tanacetum; species Tanacetum coccineum. Next base: position 35,588 of record BQNB010031337.1, read on the forward strand.
ACTCGAATTATAATCCCCACCTTAGGAAAAACTCATCTTACGAAAACGAGTATTCCAATTACCTCCAAAATCTACCATACTTGTCCTAAGCATAGCTAGGAATGGGGTGACTTAGTCAGTCCATTGACTACACCCAATCGCATCGTATTCACTACTTAAACTTGGTAACTTAGCAATAACATCCTTAGTTATCCTTTCCCACTTCTACTTGGGTAACTTAGGTTGTAGCAACAATCTTGAAGACCCTTGATACTCAACAATTAATGTGTTTGTGTGTGTTTATATGTGTTGATGCAGGTGTTGGTATCAATCTATTGAGATGTGATCAATCTCAATGAGATTGGAATGGTGATGAAGTTGGTTTGAGTTTCATTTCGTTCACTTAAAGTGCAAGGAAAGGATTATTTGAATTTGAGTCTTTCGTGTTAAATGTGTAAGTATATTTACGTAAAATAGTTTTAGAGGTTCGTAATTTAAGATAAACTTTTTGACTTTAGGAGTTTAGTTTGAGAAAATGTAAATATTTCTATATTTTGTGAAAGTTAGATTTGGAATAAAAGTTATTTTTAGAAAGGGTAGGAAACTCCTTTATGCAAAAATGTTTAGCCCCCCAAATAAGTAAAAAGTTTTACAAAACGAAGGTAAAATTTGAAAGTATCAAATTAATAAAAAAATTACAAAAAATATATTTTTTATCGATAAAAGCTTATGTTTTTATAAAACTTAAGGTATAAAGATAATTAATTAATTAATAAAAGAAAAAAAAAATTACCCATGAATAGTAAAAACGAATTTTAGAAAGGAAAAAGAAAAAAAAAGAAAAAGGAGTTTTAGTTGGAAACAAATTCCAATTAGGAATTATCTAAAACTTTTCTAGTAGCCTATAAATACAAATTAAATCCTCAAAAACCCTCTCCCCATTAGTTCGATCGGTTTCAAGAGGAGAAAAGAAGAGAAAAATTTTAGGGATCTTTTCTAAGGTAAATTTTCTAATCTTTGATCAATTCTAGTTAATTTATCAATTCTTGTTATATTAAAATTAATACAACATGTAATAATTAATATGATATATTAGGGTTTATGTAAGATTTATAAATTTAGGGTTTTTATCTTTTTAAATCGTTTTTATATTGTTAATGAAGTTAATCATGTGTAATTAGGGTTTTAGGGTTAGTAAATTCGGAGTTAAATTGTTGGCAGTTTAGAAGGGTCATCTTGCGAGAGTAAATAACTTGATTATCCGAATAGCTTTTAATGATTTTCAAAAGCCTAAAATTATCTACAGAGAGTCTACTTTCAAACCCCATAGGTTTCAGGAATTAAAAGTGAGCGGAAGTTATTTAAATAATTCAAACAAGATTCGTTGTCAAGGCTGAGTTTTTATGTCAGATTTAGGTTAAGTTGTGTGAAGTGAAAACCCTATTTTAAATTTGAATTAGACTTAGAACTTATAGAGTAATTAAGTCTTATGTGTCTATTAAAGATCCACCAAAGGAATTTAATCAATTCGAAGTCTAAGTATGATTTTTAAGCCTAAAATGTTTAGTGCGCAATCAGACCCGAATTGGGACTGTTTTGGAGTTTGATTTTCTTAGGAGTACTTGTGTATGTAATTGAAACTTGGGAGTCTCAAGGTAGTTAATATACTCATTAATGAACATAGGTAATTTTTTGTTTGAATTATTAAGGGCATTTAGTTAAGGTTTTAAGTGCGATAAGTCACGTTAAAATTCTGCAGTTTGGCACGAATTGTGACTAGCTAGTGAAACTTGATAAGTAAAGTGGTTTAAGTTGGGAATAGAGTCAAGGTGACCCATGTGGTTAATAAAACATCTTATACATCCATCATATGAATGTAACATGTATATTAAGCTTTCGGCTTAATAGCGTGTAAAACGGATTATTCTTGTTGCGTAGATTTGTGATTGTCATTTGTGAAGCCTTGTTGGAAGCTTTTGAGTGCTAGGCAAAGGTGAGTTTCATAGTCCCACTTTTAAATATTTTCACATTGGGATGGAAATGATGCTAAATGTTTTGAATTGCTGTGATTATGTGTTTTGCTTTCATGTGGACATTATGTGATTGCTATATGACTTATTGTTGCATGTTGAATGTAGTTTACTTGCATGTTCTATATTGACATGTTAAGTGTTATTGATTTAGGATCGGGGAGTACGCCTACTCAATAATAGTGAATTGGGATCAGAGGGGTACGCCTACCCAGTGTTGTTGGTCCAGGCCTAAGTATAAGCTCCAGCTGGTAGACTTTTAGGTGCGTAAGTAACATATGG
>BQNB010031337.1:40000-54072 GCA_026074375.1 Tanacetum coccineum
AGTACGTTATTTGTTGAATTATCTAGGTTCACCTTCTAGTCAACACGTTCAATAAACCATTGGCAATATCCAATTAACTAGTTAAGCCCGAAGCGTATCCTAGACACAGACTTAGAAGGATAATATTTATGTAACTATAATTCTATATGTATAAATTACTATATGGAGAGCTATCTCGGACTCTAGATCTACTTAGTTCGCTTTACTAGATCAAGTTGAATGACAGGTCGCATACAAAAGCGTGCAAACAAGTATAAATTGATAAGCATAAACAAGCATACAACGATAAATCAAGAAATTGAGATAAACGAATACCAAACATTCAAATCTTCATAATAATGGCTAATACCCGAAGGTATTAGCCTTTAAACGTCATAATAAATACAAGAGCAATTTTTAGCTAAGGTAAACTAACCGAGTTAACGAATAATACCAAAAACTGAACGAATACTAAAGTATATGGAATTACACGATGTCTTCTATGGAATTGATAATGTTGCTCGACCTCTTCTGCTCTTTTTCTCCTCTGAAAATCGACTTTTACGGTGTATTGGAGATTTCTTGGAGTAGGGACCACGCTTGATATCTTCCAGAATATTCAAATACTATATCTTGAATACGGGATATTGAGTCTCTCTGGATATGGCGTATTGGGCTTATTCCTCTGTGGTCTTTGGTGAGTACAGGCACGGATACACCGTATCTTCCTTGATGGATACAGCTTATTAATCTTCAGAATAGTAATCTTCAAAATATCTTCATTTAAGCTTCAAAATGCATGCCTTTTGCTATCTTTCACCAATTACTCCATAATTACTGCAATTCTCAAATATAAACGATTAAGTAACAATTCTTTGCAATAACTATACAAAATGTGTTAATAACATGGGATAAATGATGCTATAAAATAGACATTATTTGATGTCATTAATATTTCACTAAATAGATTCCTAAATTTAATGACACATAAAAATGCAAGTAAATATTCATGTTGTGGAAACTAGAAGGGGGTTGAATAGTTTACAAGTTAATTTACGTTTTAAAATTTTACTTTTAAAATTGTTAGATTCGAGTATATGTTCAACCAATCAACAATATGAACCAATCAATTAAATTATTAACTCGTAATATCACTGTAAAATATAAATGAGAAACACAAACAATATAAAGAGATAAAGGAAAGAACGGTCAAACCATGATACCAAGATTTATAGCAGTTTGGCTATGAAGCTCTTCTTCGCCCTACTCCACTCCCCGAGTATCCGAGTTCAGCAAGCTCCCTTCAGGCGGAGAAAACCGTTTACACGTCGCTTATGTTATTTTTCGACACTAAGCTAAATGTCGAGTCCTAATCTTAGCTAGAACTAATCTACCACTTCACAAGTATTACACAATCACAAGATCTACACTATCGGATTTACACATAATCCGACTTACACAATCACACAAGATAATCAAAATAAAGTTTTGAATCCTAGAAGAAGAAAGGAGAAATCACTAATCTATAACACTTTGTTTCTTGGCAAATACGAGTATTCTTCTCTTGCACTTGATAGAAGGAGGAGGAAGATGGAAGATGAGATTTGATCACTTAAAACAAGATTAAACTATGTTAGTGATCAAGATATTTAGTGAGAGAAAGAAGGTTTCGAGAGAGAAAGATAACTAAAAAATTTGTTCTAAGATGTGTGTTTTTCTGCTGAGAATAGTGCAGTATTTATAGTCAGGAAATCCTATCGGTCAGCTGGTGGCGGTCCTGACGGTCTCAGATATATCTGGGGGCCGCCTAGTCACTTAAGGGGTCGCCCCTAGACTGACGCTTCAATTTTTATCCTTTTGTGGGGAAGGTTTATCCTGGTGAGTTGTATTCAGTTTTGGGGGGAAATCCGAATTCAAATTTATGTTTTTAAATAAAACATTATTTTTATTTAACAAAACTATTTTGTGTAATTTTATAAAAAATATAGGTTTGTAGAAATGTGATGGATTAAGAAGAAAAATTATTTTCTTGATCACTAATTAAGTTTAATGATTTGTTTATCCATACCTTAAGTGATTTATGTCGAAATGGAAGTTTACGATTAATAACATGTAAACGTTTATTTTTATCATGAACGTTTTTACATTTTGTCATCTTCAAAACGTAAAGGAGTCAAAAAATATAAATAATGTTTTTAAACATTATTTGTATTAATAATCTTTCTCTTTTTGATGATGACAAAATATAAACCCATTTTGTATAAAAATAAAATTTTCAAGTTATTAATGAGTTTAAATCCATTTCTCCTCCTTTTTGTCAAATTCAAAAAGGTTAATCATCGAGATGTAGAAAGAAGGAGTTCAACGAAGCTAAAACTCTCCCTTGATGTTTACTCCCCCTCGTTTAGGGCACCAAAGGATCGAGCTTATGGGATTTTACTACAAAATCGAGTTAGAAATACAAGTGCAAGAAAAAATTTCTAACGAGTAGCAATGATTACGACAAATATATATACATGGCTATGTAGAGATAGAAAAGAAATAGTCATATAAGCCATAATGCATACACATTCCTTATAATAATAAAAGACCATTCATTTCACCCATAATAATAGAAGAAATTCATTCATAGATAGCAAATTTATACAATAGGTCATAAATTGCTAATAATACCAAGAAATGACAAGACACATTCATACTTTAAATGGTATGAATACTACAAGATAAATTAACTAAGCATGTCATGGAAAGACTTAGGGCGACCATTAATGTAGAGGTGATAAAGGTGAGGTTGGTGATGCATTGTTAGGTGGACCATAACCTTGAGTGAAGAGGGACTCAAGTCGATGGATGTCATCTCTTAACTTATGAAAGAGAGTTTGGGTGTACAAGCAACAATGGCAAAAACCGGAATGAAATGTGACTTGGTCACTTGTAGCGGGGTGAATTATGGTTGTTGAAGGTGAGGGTGGTAATGGAAGAGCTTGTGTAGAATAATTTGTTGTACGTTGGAGTTCTATTTTAATGATATTGGATAAGTGATGAAGTTGGTTTAGTTCATTCATAATTTGTTCCCTAGTTTGATTTTGTATTTGAGATGGAGGATTAGCAATGTTTAGAGAGGGTGGTGATGAAATGTTGGATGAGTGAGGAGGTGAATAGGGTAGAAGAGTGGTGTGTCTCCAAGTGTCTATTATAGACTTTCGGTGTCTTTCTCCATAATTTTGAGAAGGATGAGAAGAAGACATGATAAGTGAAGGGATGTTGAAGAAAGATAGGATGAATGTAAATGAGGAGGATGATGAGTGTATATAGGAAAGATTAGGAAAGGCATGAGGTTAGAAGATAGAGATTCTAAGAAATGTTTGGCCAGCTAAACAGAGAAAGTCCAGCAAGGTCTAGTGTAGGGATGGTCAAAGATTCAGAAAAAGAGAGAACAGTAAAAAGTTTCGTGACCCTTCTGTCGGCGGTCCCATATATAGTTGGCAGTCCCAGATATATTGGGGGGTCGCCATGTGTATTTGGGGGCTGTTTTAAGGGGTTACAATTTTTTTCCCAGATTGCTCTGTTTTTTTATTTTGTGCAGAAAGAAGGCTAGAGAGGGTTGTGTTACAACAACGTCTATTTCCAAAGAATCAACTAATTTAGCTTATTATATGATTAAGCTAGTCTAATTTAAGTTCTATTTGGGAAGCAATTATAGGCATGTGACTAAGAAACCAATAAGCATGCATACTATTATAAGTTTAATAGATAACATAATAGAGTGGTAAAACATCCATAATAAGAAAACATAGAGATAAGCAAGTTGAGAAGAAATTGATTTAAGTTAAATTCATGAGCAAACTAGTCACTACTATAGTACTCAATTGTTGATGGTTAATCATCGTCATTGACTCCACCATGATGCTTCCAGGTTTTCATAGAAGGAGGATAAGTTATGTATTTTGACCTTTAAGTTTGGGATTTTGGTTTTTCCAAGTATTGTGATGGATTATATGATTTCATTTGGTGTTGGAATGTTAGTTTGGTAAGGATTGTTTATTTCTCGATTAGTTCTCAGAGATTCAAGAGAAGAATCTTCCGAGTAGGTGCAATCTCCTTTACGTGAAGTGAAGAGAATGTAAGAAAGAGACTCAAGTGATAGAAGAAAGGATCTTTTAATGCCTAAAATTTTATGGAAATTGTTTGGTCAAAGTTTCTTATGAGTTTTGTTGAAACATAAAATTCTAACAAAAACCTAGGACAAATTTCTTTGTAGACCTCAAACAGATCTTGTAATTGGATTACTTGAAACATTAGAAGAATGTTATCATGACGAATGTGTCTATAGTTGGCTGTACGCCCTTCATGGATAGTTCTAGACTCTAGATCTCGAATTATAGGATATAGGTGATTAGGAAGGTATGGTTCATTTAAGATTTATGGGATGTAGCTTTTGTTATAATCAAGATCTTTTTGAGACATTCTTGAATACCTAATATTACAAGAATATTTTAGTATGTGTCATTCTCAATTTTTAATTCCCTTTAGACAAAACCCTAGTGTGTGACTATATGCAACAGAAGTGGAGTAACGGTTAACTTGACTCTAAAAATGAAACCTATGAGTTAACCCAAACGCTCCTTGATTTATTTTTGCTCATTCAAACATGTCGAAAAATTACATATGAATTATGTATCTCGAATTTTGTTTATGAGATCATCATGCATGTATGCAAAAACTTTTTTTAGGATGTATTAACAATGCATTAAAACAATTTTATGGCGTTCTTAACGTGAGTGATTTTAAAATAAAATTGGGGTTTTTGTGCGAAAACAATTTTTGACAAACGCACTTCAATTATGCGAATCCTATGTTTATGGGAAGCATATTAGTTATACATTGTGTTATTATAGTCCTAATTGCATATAAACACAAGAAAAATGAAAATCCTCAATTTTGAATTTTTGTTAAACATGAACCCTAGACACAAATTTGAAAGAAAAAAGATGAAATAACTTACAATTAATGATCTTTGTGATGTTAGGAATGATTATTAGTGTTGATTTGATCTTTAATTTGTGTTTTAGTGGTTGATTTTAAGGTTTGGTGGTTTTGGGTTTGTGGTTCATCAATGGTTGAAGAGGGGGGTGTTTGTTTTTGTGTTTTACAAAAATGAGGATGACATACATTTGTTTTCGTCTGGTGGCGGTCCCATATCAATCTGGGGGCCGCCTGATTAAATCAGGGGGCCGCCCTAGATTTGGGGACCGCCATCAGCAGATGGTTTTTTACTCGATTTTTTAACTAAAAATTTTACTGAAGGAGTGATGTTTTAATTTGCATTTTGCGAATTAAAAATTATTAAAGTACTTCGGACGAAGTATTTAAGTTGTCACGATACGGAGTGGAACACGGACTAGAATTGAGACAGAAGAAAAAAGAGAGAAGATTTATGGAATGTGTTCCATCATTCCTAAACCAAGACGTAGATAGTTAAACGATTCACGTTTAAGGGGTTTAGTGAGAATGTCGGCAATATTGTCGACGGACGACACTTTTTCGATAGAGATATGTCATTTCTAGACATTATCACGAAGAAAGTGGTGACGAATTTGGATGTGTTTAGTTCGAGAGTGATGCACCGGGTTTTTGCTAAGGTCAATCGCGCCTTTATTGTCGCACATGATCGGGACTTCGTCGAGTCGAATGTCATAGTCGACAAGAGCTTGTTTCATCCATAGTGCTTGTTGACATGCCTTTCCAACACTTACGTATTCGGCTTCAGTAGTGGATATAGCAAGAGCGGTTTGTTTCTTCGAGAACCAAGATGTTAAACAACATCCTACGAACATACAAATATCGCTAGTGCTCTTTCTTTCCACATAATCTCCCGCATGATCAGAGTCGACATATACTACTGTTTCTATGCCGGTCACCTTAGGATACCATAATCCTAAGTGCGTACTGCCTTTAATGTATCGGAAGATACGCTTAACCGCTTCAAGATGAGAGGTTTTGGGAGCCTCTTGGAAGCGTGCACAAAGACAGACACTAAACATGATATCGAGCCTACTTGCCGTGAGGTAGAGTAAACTACCTATCATGCCTCGATACTTGGTACTATCTACCGACTCACACTCTTTGTCTTTCATGAGTTTAGTATCTGAGGACATAGGGGTTTTCATTGGTTTAGAATCTTCTAAGCCAAATTTCTTAAGCATTTCTTTAATATATTTAGATTGATTAAAGAAGATACCGTCTTCCATTTGTTTTATTTTTACTTCAAGGAAGAAGTTAAATTCACCCATCATGCTCATCTCGAACTAGTCATGCATGATTTTGGCAAATTCATCACACATGTCTTGACAAGTCGAACCGAATATAATGTCATCGACATATATTTGAACGATGATGAGATTTGAACTTTTCTTCTTAGTAAAAAGTGTGTTATCTACCATTCCCATTTTGTACTTATGTTTAATAAGAAAAGCTTTTAATCTATCATACCAAGTTTTGGGTGCTTGTTTAAGACCATATAAAGCTTTCTTTAGTTTATAAACATGATCTGATTTTTCAAAGTCAATGAATCCTGGAGGTTGTGCCACGTATACCTCCTCATAGATCAAACCGTTCAGGAATGCACTTTTTACATCCATTTGTAATAGCCTAAAATCTAAAGCACAAGCATAAGCTAATAGTATTCTAATAGACTCGATTCTAGCAACTAGGGCATAAGTTTCATCATAATTGATGTCATATTGTTGATTATAACCTTGAGCAACTAACCTAGCCTTATTTCAAGAAACAACACCATTCTTGTCTAACTTATTTCTAAACACTAGTATCCGAAAAACTAACCTTTTTGATACATATAAATAAATATATAAAATTCTTATAAATATATATAATAAAGAAAATTGATCAAAAATCTCGTTTGTAGTAAACCGGGAAGTTGCGTTCCCGGGTCGTTTATCCCCAACGAGGCGTGAATTGACAATCGCGTTACGGTTTGAGAATTGGGTGCTCGAATGGGACAAAGATTTAAATGGTTTTTCTACTTCTATGAGAAATTATAAAAAATTAACTAAGGAAAGCTTAAAACTACGGGAAAAACATAAATAGGCAACGGGAAAACTTAAAAACTACGAGAAAAACAAGCAGAGGCTCGGAATTAAAACCTAAAACTACGGGAAAGCATAAAAAGGCATAAAAGGAAGTCCTAAGTCTACGGGATCAGAAAATTAAAGGTACTTAAACTTAAAACGCAAAATGAGAACGGGATTTTAATCCCGTTCTTTAAAAAACCAAATGAAGCAAAAATAACCCTACGGATGTAAATTTATTTTTCCTACGTCCTACATGATAAAAGAAAATTTTAAAAAAAAGAATTATATTTTTTTGACTTTTATTTTATTTATTATGAATTAAAAACTGTTTTAATTAAAATTAATTATAAAAAATAGTAAATGAATTATTAAAAATCTGGAAAAATTACAGAAAATAGTTTCAACTATTTAAAACCTAGGAAAAATGAGAAAGCTGAAAAAGCAAATCAAATAAGCAGTTAAAATAAGCTAAAAGGGGTGAAAGGCTAAACTGCTAACAAAGGCATAAAAGGAAATTGTTTGCAATAGATTTCAGAAAAGTCCCAAGGGCGCTGTGTGTAGCGGAGGTTGTGTTAAGGTGCAGGCTATAGAAGGGGGAGGTCATGGGTTCGAATCCCATGCCTCACCCTTTTTCAAAAACATTTTTTTTAATGTTCTTTTTACACATTTAAAGAACACTAATAAATAAGCACTTTTGTTAACTACAACTTTTTATGAAAACAAAAAAATAAGCTGGGAAAAAGTACTTATAAGCTGACAGATTTAACTTTTTACACTAACACTAAAAATGCTAAATTTCTAAGCTACTTTAAGCAAAAATAAGCTAGGGGAAATGAAAACTAAGCTAAAGCATATAGTCTACTGCACCTAATAAGCAAAATTAACTAAAAATAAGCAAAGAAAAACAGCCAATAAGCCAGAAAACTAAAAAAAATAAGCTACAAATCACAAAACTGCATTCCAACAGCCTTGAGGGTCAATTTAGGCTCAAGTTTTTTAGCTCTTAGAGAGACCTAGGGGCTTAATGGCTTATATGAGCTTGAAGAGTGACCTAAGAACTATCTAAAAGGACAAAAAGAAAAGAATTTGAAAAGCATATAATCTGAGAAAAGGGACAAGGAAAAGGGCTGTTTGCACCAGGGGAGAATTTTTTGGTGTTTTCAGTTTTAAAGAGGACAAGTGCAAGTGTAAAAATAAGCTACAAAATAAGTTCCAAAATAAAAAGTAAGCTAAAACAGATTGAGATAAGCTCTTAAAGAGCTTGTGTACAAAAATTCAAAGTCTAAAAACATGCTTTGACATCTGATATTAAGAGTTGAAAAAGAAGGTTTTTAGCTATGAAAAATTCTAAAAAAAAAAGTTGACAGAATTTTAACGAAAACAAAGAAAACCAAAGGAGCTTTTTACCACTGCATTAGACACTAAAGAGGGACACAAAGACAACAACTAGAAACAGGAATTCAAAGCTTATTCAATAAATACTTGAGATAAATTTTTGAAACAACAGATTTAGTAATGACTAATGAAAACCTTAAGAGAGAAATTTAAATTATGACAACCTTTCAAGACAGATTAAAAATGCTTCAAATAGCTAGTTAAAAATTACTAAGAGACCCTAACCCATTAAAACTCCAATTGTCCCAATTTTGGGTCTTGTTTCCAAAAAAAACACCCTTAAAAAATAGGGTTTTGCCATTTTTTTAGCTAAAAACTATGATTTAATAATAGATTTCTTATTGTCAAGTAAACCAAACAAGCAAAATGATCATTAATGAAGCTAAAATAACAAAAACTTTAAGCAAATCAAAAAAGCTAAAACAATATAAGCAGTTTGACAAGTGAATAAACAAATCTGCTAGAAAAAAAGCTTTACTGAAAGTTTTCATTAATAAAAAAAAGTTACAAAAGCATAAACATAAAGACAGAATTGTAAAAACAGATAAGTTAAGACATATAAATTAAATTACAAAATAAAAAAAACTAGATATTTAATTCTTCTTGGTCTTTTTTCTTTTATAGCTGCTGAGGCCTTCTCTTTGTGTGCTTGTTGTGTGAGAGGTTACAGAGATGTAATCCTGGCCTTCAATCTTTCTTGGTTCCCAAACCCTTGATCCTGAGCCATTGATTACAGTTTTGGCGCCCAAAATAAGCTGGATTGCCAACATGGCAATAAAACATGTGATTGTGGTGGTAGTGGAGGTGGGGGTGATGGTTTATCCATTGGTGATATTGGGGTTCAGGGTAAAATGGTGAAAGAAGAAGAACCCGTGACTAAGTTTTGGGATTTGTGGTAATGGCGGGAAAAACGTTTTTATCAGGGTTGGGGATAAAGCAGGGGATGAGTTTGAGAGGTTGGCAAATTTGGTCCCTCACCTTCCATAGAGTAGTTGCAAGAATCGTCCTTGTTGGTGTGATAACTTTGGGAAAATGGCAGGATTAGCCCTTGAGGGTTATTCGTTTCATTGCACCAATCGTCCTTGTGGGATAACATCGTTAAAGATAAGGGGGTTTGGGCTTAACTTCGTTAAGTGGTTTGGGCTTGGGATACTATATGGGCCGGTTTGGTTTATTATTGAAAAATGGGTAATGGGCTTTGGATTTTGGGCTTTATTTAAATAAAGTGGGCTGATCCGAGCCCACTAGGTGGGTACGGGTCGGCCCATTTTATCATGATAGGGTTCAGGGTTCGTTTTTCCGAGCTCTTTCCAATGCCGTATCCCGGGGTTGACTTTGACTTCGTTTTAACTTCATAAAATACACAAACATTGTCGAGTCGATCCGGTAATTTTTGTTTGAGCTCCGTTTTCAATCCTTTTGTACCCTTGGCCTCAGTTTTTCGTGCTCTTTCCAAATCCGTGCTCAGTTTTGTCCGATTTGGCTTCGTTTTTCGTCCTTTAGTGAATATTCGGTACCTGCACAGTACAAACACAAAAATAAGCATATTTATGGCATTTAATGTGCGTTTTTGGTCGTATAGGGTTGTTTTATTAGGTAAAAGGTATGTGTAATTACACACATACCAAAATCCCCCAAACTAAACTATTGCGTGTCCTCACGCAATGCTACAAGTAAGCACTAAGAAAAACTAAGAATCTCGATCCCCTCGACTAGTTACCTAGAAAAGTAGCTAAGTGTTTGCCATGGGGAAATAAAGAATCAAAAGCTTTAAAAAGTCCCGTTTTCACCATTTTTTATATTTACACTAACTACAACTAATATTTTTGTATTTTTCATTTTTTTTTCTCCATTAACTAACATGTACTGACTTTTATTATTTTCATAACTTTTCGGGTAACGGAATAAGAAGCATTTCAATCCTAAAATGCCCAAAAAAGGATAAATTCATCGTTCTCGATTTTTCACTTGTCCCAACTAAGCTTAAAACGAAATCACCGTTAAATACAAGTATAGATGCTAACACTACTCATATTTGCCATTTGTAAACTTTTCGCTCCCGACAATTATTCTATATTATGTGAGTGTGCTAATTTCAAATTTCAACCATGGATCAACATTTTTAGAAAGTTGCAATATTTCTATGCTTCACGTTCCATGTATGATCAACAAGTTCATTATTAAATACTATTTATGCTTTGTTCTAAACTTAATTCATATAAACTCTATGATTCACTCAAGTTTTCGATTGACTTTTTAACATGTTTTATCTCAGGTAATCAGGGTTAAGGACTTGAAGCACACAAGGAGGAGCTTGCGCTAAATTATTTTGTTAACTTGTTTTAAGTTCCATTCCTCAAAAGTACACTTGCTTATGGTTGTGGTTTTAAAAACTTGTAATTTGGATTTGGTAACGTTCCTGTGGGACAATGTTTTAGTACTCTGAATTTTCATGAATGGAACAATGTTGTAAACGTCTCTTTCGAGTCGTTCTTTATTTACTTATGATTTTGTGCTATGAATTAACACCCAACTATTGGTCCCGCTGCGTGTTAAATTTGTTGGTGTTAAAACTACTATTGGTGAAGATTACTTAGTCATATTCTTTAGCTTATTCGAGTTAGGGAGTGAGCAATCGCAAGTGTTGCGGTCATGGATTTGGGTGTGCATTTGTGGTTTTGTCACCCTTTCTGGAATATTGGTATCGATAGAGATTAAAAAGAATAATCAAACCCTTAAACCTTATCACTTAACCTAATTTACCATTTTAGACTTGCTACTCCTTAGCTTTAGTGGTGGAGATGTGTATCCTTGCCAAGCTTATGATATAATACTCGTCACGACTGAGTAATTGAGCGAATTGCTAAATATTACCACATAGATTAGTTTAGTGATTTGCGTGTTTTTATTTCCTATTTTGTGAGGTGTTTGGTTGTGTGCTGGTGATTAAACAAATAAATGCTTAAAGGAAAAACCCTAGACTTTGGTTTGGGATACATTTTCATAAGATATTTCTAAAGTCTACTTGAGGACAAGTAGGATTCAAGTAGGAGGATATTTGATAACATCAAATAAGGTCACATTATTAGCATCATTTATCCCATCTATATTGCTTGTTTTATATTATTTTATATGAGATTTGATACTTAATCATTTATATTTGTTAATATTAGTTATTATCAAGCAATTGGCGAAATATGGATAAAAGCATATGTTTTGGAGCATAAACGAAGAATTCAAGAAAGTCTACTGATTCTGACAACCAATACGATGTATCATTCTAGACACATACGCCGTATCAAGACTTAGACGAATTCAAGACCATTGCCTGACTTTTAAGAATACGCCATATCCACTTCATCAGATATGTCGTATATGATACCTTGGTTAACACTCAAAGCAAACACGATTTTAAGTAATACGCCATATTAAGAAGACCCTATACACCGTATAGGGAAGTGATCATCAAAGATTCCAGAATATTATAATCGTGGAGCCCCTTCCAAGTTACCCAATACGCCGTATCGACCCCTCGAATATGGCGTATTGATCTACTTTTAGAGTTTATAAATACCGAACCCTAAATACGATTATAAGTATGCAAGTGAAGCCCTAAACCACCAAGTTCGATACCAGACAATTTTAGAAGCCCTAGAAGGTTAGAAAAGTGCCTTAAGATCATAAAAAAGCTCTTGTAATCTTAATACAATGATATACACGTTCGGTTATAGTATGTACGTTTATATTTTACTAATAATCATATCAAATATGATATTGTGGTTGTACAATTACAATGCAATCCTTTAGGTATCAGCCATGTTTATGATAATTTAATGTTTTATGATTTACTATAATCGATGTTTACATTATTCGTTGCATGTTGATTATGTTTATCACTTGATATTTGTTTATGTTTGATTATGTGTTTAATCTTTTATTCAACCGGACCTAGTGATATGGACCAAGCATGTTAGAGTCTGGGATAGAACTACATATAGCTTATATGTAACTCTGGATTATAGGACTATAAATTCAGGTCCTTAGTGCCTTCCTGGTTTAAAGAGTGGTAGACTAAGTGGTGACTTATGATTACAAATAACATTCTGTGGCCTTGCTTTGGGTCACGATGGACCATAGACTACCAGCATATATATAGCGATTGAACATAAGTAGGTAAAGCCTCGATGAGATAGGTTTCAATATTCACTAATGTTGACTCCTAGATAGATTATAAGTGACAGATGTATGCTTACGAGACATTTGGTGAATTGTGACAGGATTAATTGAATAAAGTTTAGGGAGAAGAGCCAACCTAAACTTAGGGAATGATATAACACCAACGAAGTAATACAATCATTGCACACATAGACAATGCTTGCGTTTTATTAGATTAATCATGGTTGATATGTTTTCCTTACATTTGTGTTGGACCGCTTCTTTATTGTTTGTTTATCTGATTATGTGTGTTTATTGCTTTACTTGTCATCAATTAGGGTAGAATAAACCAAAACGTGTGCCAGCCTCTCAGCCTGAAAACCCCCCTTTTGTGTTAGTTTAGGTTTAGATAGATTTAACTAGTTTAGTTAGGATTAATTAGATAACTAAAATACTGCTAGATTTAAGAATTAACGTTCTCGCTCTTAGTGATCGACACCCTACTTACCAACAAACCTATAATCCTACAATTGATCAGGTACACTACCCGTTAATGTTAGTTAATAGGTAAAGTCAGAAAAATATAAATAGTAAAACTTGAATAATAAATTACCTACGCATAACGAAACACATCAGCACTCCAACATACCAACTTGCCTCCAAGCAATTGACATGCACATGAGGTGCTTTTTCTGTCCATGTTGTAACCAACATAGTCTAAGTCTAAGTATCCTTTAAGATCAAATCCTGAGCATTTTGGATACCACAGACCAAGGGATAGAGTACCCTTTAGGTACCTGAATTTTTTTTCACAACAATGAGATGTGATTCTTTTGGATTGGCCTGATATCTTGCACATAGACATGTTGAGAATTGGATATCAGGCCGACTTGCAGTTAAGTACATCAGGGATCCAATCATTCCTCTATATAAGGTCTCATTTATTGGCTTACTAGAAAGGTCAGGACCTAGGTTATTTGGAGGAACCATGGGTGTCTTTACTGAAGCACTATCAAAGATCTCATACTTTTTCAGCAAGTCTCTAGTATATTTTTCTTAAGAAATTGAGATCCATTTTTCATCTTGTTTCATTTGAAATCCAAGAAAGTACTCCCTCCGTCCCATTTTTACTGTCCACGTTTCCTTTTTGGGATGTCCCAATTTAATTGTACACTACTAAAAATAGATAGGGAAATTTAATCAAGTTTAGTATATTACCCTTGTTTGAAATTATTATTACAAACATTAAAGAAGAATTTAATTAATTAGCTAAGGGTAAAACAGTCATTGTGACAAAAAGTAAGAAAGAGAAAGCAATAATAAATGCACTTTTCTTCAACTGTGTATTTTTTGTCGGTGGACAATAATTTTGGGATAGAGGGAGTAGGTGAGTTCACCCATCATACTCATTTTAAATTTCTTTGTCATTAGTTTCTCAAACTGTTTACAAAG
>BQNB010031338.1:0-11636 GCA_026074375.1 Tanacetum coccineum
TTTCAAACCCATCCTAATCGCACCCTAACGAATCAAACCCCTCAATTAATTTCAAGAAACACACAACTTTCAATTTTCGAACCCTAATTTGTTTTCATTCGATTAAGAGCTCAAAAACGAGTTTTAGTCTAATTCCTTTTATAAATGATATGAGAAACGAGTATTGAACTGTAACATCCGAGAATTTTCCGAATTTTAAAAGAGATATAAGTTATTCCTAGGTTGAATTATCAAAAACGAGCAGCTAAATCACGTTTTTATTATTCGGACTCTAAAGCAATTTGATGTAAAACGACATTCCTGACAACTTTTTAGTTTTGACCGAGACCCGAAAACAGTCAGAAGGTGACTGAAATGCCCTCGCAAAATTTTGAACACAACGCGTGCCGACCCAAAATAATTAAAATTTATATTTAATTATCATAATTTATTAAATAAAAATATTTAATAAATTAATTAACTTGTTAATCGAAAACGTTTGTTAAAAACGAAATTGTTAAAGTTAAAATTCATTTTTACGGATAAAGTTTATTGGAAAAATATATAAATGAATAACAAACATTTCAAATAAATGTTATGAAACAATTATGAAATAAAGTCGTGTAAATACTCATTTTTATTGGAAGAAAAATGATTTGGAAAACAATGGCGTAGGTTTCGCGACTAGAATCATCCGATAAGTCGCTCAAACGAGTCCCGAACCGAAAGTTACCAAAACTTCATTAAATATTTACACAAGGACCCCTCAATTATTATTAACTTGCCACTTTTATTATAACTTTTTAATATATATATTAAGTTATAACATTTTCATTTCATTTCTTATATATATATAAACACACACACACCCATGTCATCTCTCTCCCTCCCCTCCGGTCATCTTCTCCGGTCGGATTCCGGTCACCGCCGTCGTGCCACCACCGGAAAACTTTTCCGGCGAGTTTTTCCGGCGAGTCCCAAAATTATGAAAAGATAGATCCTTCCCGGATCTATCTGATCCCCACCACCACGCGCCTCCACCCCCTCCGTCAGCCACAGCCGGCCACCATCTCACGCATCACCATAACACCACCATCACCACGGCTAAAGAGCCGTGGCTACCACCCTCGTCACCACCATAGCCACCCACCATGGGTGCATGTGGTTTCAAACCACCACCATCCTCATCATCACCACATCATTGTCATCACCGCCACCCCCTCGTCACCGCCACCATTTCGCAGCCACCCTTGCAGCAAGCACCACAAATGGGTGCGTTTGGTTCTTGTTTCACAGAAAAGGGATGCGTTCGGTTTCGTTATAACAGCACCAAAAGGTGCGTTTGGTTTTCTATAAACACCAAAGGGTGCGTTGGATTTATTGAAGCAACAGACGAGTGCGTTTGTTTCGTGGCAGCCACCGCCATAAATGGGTGTTTGTTGACTGTGGTTTCACCACAGTTAGGGTGCGTTTGGGTTGGTATGGATTAGGGTGCATTTGGTTTATAAACCACCCACAAAGGGTGCGTTTGGTTAGTAGCACCGCGCACAAGGGTGCGTTTGGATGGGGCAGCCACCGTTAGGGTGCGTTGGGTTGGGTTATAACACAAAAGGATGCGTTTGGGTTTTGATTCAGCAACATAGGGTTTGTTTGGTTTTATAAAACACAACAAGTGTGCGTTTGGTTTACATATAAGCCGCACAAGGGTGCGTTTGGTTGAACAGAAAACTGTAAGGTTGTGTTTGGGTATGCAGAAAATCCGTAAAAGGGGCGTTTGGTTGTGCAGAAAAACCAATAATGGTGCGTTTGGGTTAGCAGCAGCTTAGGGGTTGTTTGGTTTGCTGAATAACACCCAAGGGGTGTGTTTGGTTTAACATCATTTCACCAAGGGGAGCGTTTGGATCTGGGTTTAGTACTGAGTAGGGTGCGTTTGGTTTATAAAAATCAGATAATAACATTTAAAAGATTTCATATATACATTTATATATTAAACCGGATCTAAATGTGGTGTTGGTTAAATAAATATTTTATTTATTATTTCCGGTTCTGTGTTTATAATAACTATTAAAAGTTGTGGTTGAGTTTGCAACATGTATGGAATTGAGGGAAAATGATTAACTTTTGTTAATATGGAAAACTTTAAATAAACAAATAGGTCATGCCGGGATTTTTATAAACTGCTACGTTTAGTAAATTTTAACAAATCTACTTTATTTATTATCTTGAAAGGGTCTTAAGAATTATTAAATCGTGATGACCCGATAATTAAACGTAAGCAATAATTTTTGAGATTTCATTTATCTAGTCCACAACTTTACAACGTGCGTTTATTTGTATAAGGGAACTTTCTATTAAATCATTTTGGGATATCTGGGCGCGTGTCGAATTACTTAGTATCATTTATTTTATCACATTTCTTATATAATACTTGGAAGGTACCATAATAATTAGACCATTTATTCAATATCACCTTTAAATAAAACGCATGTCGTGTGCTAATACGCATCGATTACATCTTTTGGTAGTTAATCTGTATATAATTCACGATGTAATTATACACATGTCACTATTCATTATGTAATATATACGGAGTAATTACACACTTTTGCGTTAATTTTTTTTTATTTTTAATTTTATTTAACCAACCACCAACATTACAACTTAAAATCTAAATCTTTTATCAACAACGAGTCACGTTGACAGGTACTCATAATCATTCGAAAACCAAGTACATCATCCTAGGCTAGTGGGGTCATAGCCGTGTAGGAAAAACCGCAACGTCTTGTCGAAAAACCGTATTCTGTTTCCGTTATCTCATGTACTCATGAGTACACTTCCCGCCAATCGTTCTTCATCATCGATGTGAGTTTATAGCCCCTCTTTCACTTGTTTTACATTTACTTTACAAATCTCGGGGGAGAATACATGCTAAAATACAACCTTTTACATACTCGTTACGAACCCCTATACTGATTTATTATCACACTCTTTCTACTTATGATTTTAATACTCAAAGCTATTTAGCAAATCAACATTATTTTTAATTGGACACAAGTGTTTATTCGGTTATCATTCTCCTGTGTCTACGTTTTTGCCTAAGTAATATAACCCCCATTGCCCATTATCATGAACTGTTAATTGCTTGAACCGCAGGACCCCGGTCAAGGAAGCGCGGGTGTATAGATAGATCTATTTAGGATTGACATCCCTATTCGGGTGAGTAGCTCTCACTAGTTTCGACCATACTGAAACACGAATGCATACATGTCAGAACAATTTGGATGTTACGGGTTTAAACATCTACACGGGCCTTTATTTGCATTAAATTGCATACATAGATGTCGAGCTTCAGTGTCATGAGCTTAGCGCAACAGTAGATACTATTTATGTGGTACTGGGTGTATCTTATTATAGTAGACCATACATTTAGGAAAATCACCGATCTACACTGTCCATACTACTTATAGACATTACTAAGATTATTACCAATACTCTGAACACTTTTATATAATTGCGGCGAAGCAATAAACACTAAACTACTCTTCGGTTCTACATTGGCTCTTCACATTTTTGGCGATTATTATAAGGAATGAAATAATCATACATACTTTATTAAATCTTTGGATTCCAACAATTTACATTTATAACATACAACAAAACTCTATAACTCCGAAACACGAAAACTCACACCCAACTTTAAATGTTGAACACTTTTTAAGCATGTTTTTCTCAGGTGAATTTAGATGCATGGCTACTTATGTGCAATGAGTCTAAAATTTACAAATTTCATTTAAGGATTTCTACGTACATACAAAATGATCAAATCTCGTTGGGTTATTTTCAAGCTTTTCATTGTGATGCAAATATGGGACAAATGTTATATCAATTTCAAAGAAATCAACGAGATTACTTTCAAACGACACAATTAGAGGTCGTTCTCCTGTATCTGTGCGATTGTATATGAAGTAAACGCCCCGACATATTTCCCGCTACACACATTTTGGGGTGTTACAAGTAGGTGATTCAAATTAACCCCTTATAAAAGCTTTTGAACAAATTTTCATAACAATTCAACAATTTACTACTCGGAATTATAAATTGGGATTTTAACTTGAAAACTCAATACTTCATTAATTGCTTAAGGAAACAGATACAATGCTTAAATTAAAGACAAAATTTATAAAATTACTTAAAAGATTAAATTTTTAAAAAACTAGATGCCTTTCATGGCTTACAAGATGGCCTATTTTATTATTAATTCAATGTCCAGAAACTTTCATTCCTTGGTCTTTCTTTGTCTATTTCTACAGTATATTTTTTTTTTGGTTCTTTTGTTAATATTCTTTTGATATATTGATATAAATTATTAGGTATTATTACTATTTCCAACGTGCTTCTTTTGTGAGAGCTTCACTAGGCGTTTTTGTTGTGTGAGGGATTTGATAAAAGTAATCTCAGCCATTCAATCTTCTTGTGCTTCTTTTTGAGTCAATCTAGCCATCGAAATTACTTGGAAATGGTGAGGGATTGCCAACATGGCAATTATAAAGCTGGGGGGAGATAGTGGAGGAGGGGGAAATGTTTTATCCAGGGTGTTAAAGGGTTGCAGGGTAAAAGAAGGTGAAGGGAACCCGTGAGTGGTTTTTGGGTTTAGTTGGGCGGGAAAAAAATGGTTTTGGGTAAGTTGGCAGCTTTGGCCCCTCATCTCTTATAACTTCATTGTAGACTTCTCCAATTACAACACTTTCGATTCGCTTCAGAAGCGCTCTCGGCAGCCTTCAGCCGCCCTTTTATGATACAACTTTAGGGGTTTGGCAGAACTGGCCCCTAAAGTTATACTTCACCCGGTATGCAATTTCAGCCCTTGTAATACAACTTGAGGTTTGGCAATTTTAGTCCCTCAAGTTGTATTTTCTTCATTTGGTTGACTTTTGACTTTGTCGGGGTTGACTTTCCTGTTGACTTTTTGACTTTGACTGACTTTGGCATCGATTTGACTTTGTCTTTTCCATTCCGTGCTTGGTTTTGTTTGTTTTTGGGTTTCTTCTTGTCCTTTTCTTGAATATCCATTTCCTGCACAATACAAATGCAAAACATACAAATACAATGTATTTTTGGTACGTTTTTAGTCAATTAAGTCCGTTTTTGATAGAAAATGGTATGTGTAATTAAGCACATACCAGTCACCATGGAAGGAGGAAAATATTTCGAGATAAATTTCCTCATCATATCATCGAAAGAGAGAATGGAATTCCTTGGAATGCGATCATACCACGCGATAGCATGATGCATCAAGGAATATGGAAAAAGAGACAAGCGAATGGAGTCATCGGAGACCCCATTTTGTTTCATATGTTGAGTAATTTCCAAGAACTTATCAATATGTCTATTGGTATCGTCGCCCGGTAATCCGTGAAATTGGGAATTTTGAACTTGTTGTATCATGTGATGACGAAGACCAAAATCCGTAGCTTGAATTGGAATAGGGGTAATTGGTCCGCCCCGTCCATCTATAGACAGTTGGCATAACTCCTCCATCGATCGGGGAGCTTTCCCGTTAGGTCTCACCATCGGAGGTGGACCATTGTTATTAGGAGGATGGGGCCCCGCAGGAGGCGGTCTTATGTTATTATGAGGAATACTCATAACTTCTTCGAAATTGAAAAGAGATGACGGTTCACCTAAATTCCTTCGTCGAATAAGACTCTCGGGGTTTCTAAGCGGAGAAAATAGATTAGAAGAATTAGAACGAGTGCTCATGCACTAAAAACAAGATAAGGAAAATAAGATATAACGAAAAATATTTTTGTAACCGATAATCGAACAAGTATACGGTAGCTCTTTAGATAAACGCACAAAGAAGCGAAGGAGCGGGTAAGCACGAAGCGTTTTAAAAACATTCTCTTTTTGGGTCGAATTTCGTTGGATCGACTCTCCTTAAACCTCTCTTAAAGTTTGTAAATCTAAAGGTGGGTCGTTTTCACAAGTGACACAACGGTTGATTTTTATGTTTTCTAATTTTTTTTGGTATTTAAAAATAAATTAAAAGCAAAATATTTTTGTATTTTTATGTTTTTTATAAAAGAAAATAGAAAATAGAAAATGATAACTTCACGAGGAAGGATCTTCAAAGCACTAACTTTAAATACTTCGTGAAAATCGTACACCTCTCTCCGGCAACGGCGCCAAAAATTTGATTCGATCAAAATAGTCTATATATAATTAAATATATATATCATAAATATCTCAAACTAATTATAGTATAGTAGGTATCCCGTTTGATAAGAAAATTGCTTGAGGACAAACAAAATTATATCTCCCGGATGTCGTATCCCGACGAGAAGTGAATTTGAATTTCATAAAAGTATTTTGTTTGATGCTTGAATAATAAGAATTTTTGTTTTTGATTACTAATTCTAAAAACGCAAAAGAAAGCAAGTAAAAGCACGGAATCAAATAAGGCAACTACAATTAAACTAAAAACGTAAACGGGAAAGTACAAACGCGAATAATAAGCAAGTATAACAAATTTAAGCCCTACGAACGCAAATTTAATTTCTAAACCTTCTAACTAATAAAAGAAAATTTTCAAAAAAGAATTTTATTTTTATGATTTTTTAAAGTTTTAAACTAATAAAATGAAAGAAAAATACTAAACTTGAATAAAAAATCCTAGAAAAAACCTAAAAGTTGCTAAAGATGAAAAGATTGTAGGAAAAGTACTGGCTCAGAATAAGCATCAACGAATAAGCCAGGAAAATTTGAATAAGCACTTGAAGTGCTTATTATCAAAGAAGGGCAAAAAGAGGTTAAATATATTTTGAAAACAACCCTTGACGTAAAAGTCCCAAGGGCGCAATGGTTTGTGGGGTGTGTGTTAAAAGGGCGAGTTAGGTCGAGGTCAGGGGTTCGAGCCTTGCTCACCCTTAACTTCCCTAATTTCCCCTCTTTTTTTTGAAAAACTTTTTATGAAAGTTATAAAACAGCTTATTTAAAGCAACTTTTTCAAAAGAAACTTTTTATGAAACCAAAAAAATAAGCCAAAAATTAAGCTTTTAAAAGTGACAGTTTTCACATAAAGCTTAAAAGCTTAAATGCTTAACTGTTTATACACTTAAGCTTCTATAAGCTCAACCTTAGCCCTATTAAGCTACAAAAGGGCTTAATCCCACCCTAATAAGCACAACTAAATCCAGAAAAAATAACTTCACAAAGCTATAAGCTCAAAAGAGCAAATAAGCACTTTGGCTAAAAATTGTTAACCAAACAGCCAACAAGGCACTTTTGAGCTTATTTTTAAGCAACTAGATGGATCCTTATGGCTTAATGACTTGAAAAACCTTAAAGATCATGCTTAAAACTATCTAAAACAACAATCAAAAAGCATTTTGAAAATCAAATAAGCTAAGAAAGGGATAATTGAAAAAGCTGCTCAGGCAGTTTACTCTATTTTTGGCTTTTCAAATTTTTATCAAAACTTCTAAGTCTAAATTGCAGGTTTAAAAACAGATGTGTAAATAAGCTGTAAAACCTAAGATAAGCCCTAACTTATCAAATATGACCTATGAACTAGTTGTGCACCAAATTTTAAAAGCTAAAACTTACTTAAGCTAACTAAATTTTTAGAATGAAAATGGCTAAAAACTGTTGAAGAAATGCTGATTGCAATTGAACCAAATTCTTTTGGCCAAAACTCAAACCTAACTAAACATTACTTTAATAACTTGTTACTACACCAATTACAAACACCTAGAAAAAGAGCAAATCAGCAACAATAGCAATGTT
Organism: Tanacetum coccineum; assembly: GCA_026074375.1. Classification (NCBI taxonomy): domain Eukaryota; kingdom Viridiplantae; phylum Streptophyta; class Magnoliopsida; order Asterales; family Asteraceae; genus Tanacetum; species Tanacetum coccineum. The sequence goes on from BQNB010031338.1 coordinate 7,765, forward strand.
AGAAATAGAACGATAAGCACAAAATGCTATGAAAAATGTTTTGTAACTGGGGTAGTAGACGGTTAATTGTTGATGAATTATGCTTAGCTTATAACGTCACATTCTCAGCATCTAATCAACAAAGTTATTAAAACCAGATTTAGCCTAACTAAAACCTTAAATCCTTATCTTATAACCTTCAATTTGATCTAAAGAACCTAAAGGCTCTTGAAAGCACTAACTCAAGTTAGTGTTGTCTTGTGCCAAACACTCCTTTAGAAAGCTTAATATCATTTGTAGCTTATAAAACTGAGAATTAAAGCTTAAATAAGCCAAACCAGATAGTGACTAGCTTATAAGAGATCTATTGAGCATATCTCAACAATCAATTAAGCTGTAATAGCAAGCTATAGGATTATGCTAATATTTTTGGATTTTTATGACAAATTAAGCTAAAACTTTAAGAATCAAGATCTAAACTACAACTAAGCATGAAACATGATCATAAGACAATAAAATAACATAATAAGCAGTAATAAGCTATTCTAAATAACAATAAGCTGAAATGCAAAATTAAGCTTAAAATTGGAAAATAATAACTTACAATTGCCTTTCCACAAACAAGGCTTATAACATGTTCTTAAGAGCTGATCTACAAAGCTCCAGCTTATCTGTGATAAGCTGGTGTGGTCATGGAAGCCCTTCTAAATTTGGCTTCCCTTCCAATAAGCTGTAGTAATTTAGGGGAGAGCTTTTAAAATGAAAATCAAAGCTCAGTTAAGCTTTGAGGCTTAACTGAGTAGGATTCATACTATTAGTATTAAAAGAAGCTTATTGAGAACGTTATTTTAGTATTCAACAGCTTAATTAAAAACAAAATAGCAATAATAAAAAACATGATTTAACTTAACTAAATAAAACGGAATTTAATTATTATTCAAACTGCGTACAAGCATTTTTAAAGAGAAAATACATTAATTTAAAGGCAATAAGCTAAAAACGATTACAATAAGCTAAATTAAGCTAAAAAACTAGACACCCCCTTGTGTGTGAGGAAGCCTTCCTTTTTATAGTGCTAAGATGAAGGTTCTAGGACCCTAAAACGTTCCTCTCTCTTCAATCTCGTCCCTTCAATCATGCTTCATTCCCACGCAATCATCTTGGCCCTTGGATCTAGTGCCACGTCCCTTTCTCTTAATGATTGGCACAGATTGCCAAGTTGGCATGCTAAAACGTCACGGCATGCGTCATCGTGCTTCTAGACGGAGTGGAGAGCGTTTGAGAGTGGGGATTTTACCCTGGTTGTGGTTATGGTGAAAATGAAAAGAGAGGGAAAAGGTGTAAAAGATGTATAGTGAATGGGGCGTTGACCCGTTCTTTTTAATAAGGTTGACTTGGGTTTTAGGTTTTGGATTGGGTTATTATTTTGGGCTGGGTTGAAAGGGTTATAAGCTTAAAGGATTAACGGTTTTTAAGGGTGTTGTTAAGTTTAGGACTAATGGTGAAATACTATAAGGACTAACGGTGTAAGTATCCAGGGACTAACGGTGCAATTGTTTTAGGGTTTCTTTTCGGTTAAAGGTTTAATGGGATTGGATTTGGTTAAGACTAAGGATAAATTCGCCTTCGGCTTTGATTTCCTGTACTCTTTCCATTCTCATGTCCGGTTTGTCTGTTTTGCTTTGTTTTTGTCCTTTTATGCAATATCCGTTACCTGCAAGACACAATTCACAATACAAATGAATACAATGCATTTTTCTGTATTTATTGGTCATTATTAGTCTTATTAGCTCGTTTTATTAAGTAAAAGGTATGTGTATTTAAGCACATACTAGTGAGTATCAAAATGGTGGGGCAACGTGTTTGTATCCGTTGCATGTATAAAAAAAATTAAAACCCCCCTTTTTACCTATAAATACCCACGACTTTACCCATTTTTATACACAACTCTCCCAATCTATATACAATCTCCCTAAACTTTACACTATCAATTTTATTTTCAAAAAAAATTCTCACCAAAACACTCCCCGACCCAACAGACGTCAACTAAGAAACCTGATAACGCTCAAATTGAGTATGTTTTTAGGAGCGTTATTTGTGGTTTTACTAATATTACGCAAAGTGAAGTTTATGTGTTCATAGTTGGACAAAACAAAAAAGGGCGAGAAAAGAAGAAGAAAACGTGAAGAAAATTACTTTTGAAGATTTCCCGACAAGTGAAGGTTTGATATCGAGTGTGGAGGCCTATTACAGCCCAAGAACAAGTGTTTTAACAAGATATAAGTTGTATGGGTCAACTCAACCAAAAGAGAAGCAATCGGGAAGAAGAAATTAACAAAAACGCAAACATATATTTTGGGAGTATGTTCCAGCCGCACGGCTGGAGGAGCAGCCTCAAAGGCCTGGATGATGCAAACGAGCCGCTCAGCTTGTGATCTAGCCGCCCGGGTGGCCAAAATTTCAGTTACAACCTTGTCACTAATGAGTGTGTTAATGGCCAATAATGACAGGAGTCTGGTCATTTCCCTCCCTAAACACTTCAGCTACATTCTCTTGCTCAAGAAGTGAGTATCTAGCCTATATAATAGCCATTGCGATTTTAACCTAATATACAATCTTCTAACCATTGACAAAGGTTAAAAAAAACCTTAAATATTCTCCCAAAAGGCTAGAACACCTTTGAGATTTCCAAGAGTAGGGCAAGAACGTGGGTAAGAGTCTTGGTTGCTAATTGGTGCTTTGGAGTTGGTGTTTTTGGTTGATTGGAGGCATTTTGATTGCTCTAAATCCAAGTTCTAAGTTGTCTTGTGTAATCATCCGGCTAGGTATAATCCTTGTTATGAATTTACAAAGGCTTTGTTACTTTGATGTGATGAACGTTGTGATTCAATTTTGGTTTTATGATTATTAAAATGAATATAGAGTGATTTTTGTTATACATAGATTCAAAACTGATATTGATTTGAATTATGAAGTGTTTGGTTAAATAAAGATTGTATGCATGATTCAATGTTTTGTCTTGTGGTTTGTTTAATTATAAAACTTGTCTAATTGATGTGTTGATGGAACTTAAATGGATTTATAGGCCGAAAGGATTTCCGGTTATGTTCACATTCTCCCAAAATTAGTGCACGAATTAGTAAGAGTTTTTTATGCTTTACATCCATCAAATTAACATATTAAAAAGGCTTGTGATGATTTAAACTCAAGTACAGGTCGAAAGGACTCGTTTGAACAACTTGACATACACATTGTTTTATAGCAAATGGAATAAAAATGGCTTAGTGGTGATGGCGTTCATAGGTCGAGAGAGTTCACCATCAATCTATGATACATGTGGTTTTTGTGAAATACACCATGGATCAAAACCATATTAAAAATCTTTGTGAGTCATACAATCATGGTTAACCAAACAAACCAAACTCTCATGTTAATGAAATGGATTTTTATCACAAGTATTGTTTTTACAATTAATGAAATTAGTATGAAGTGTTTTCTGAATTTAAAAGCAATAGGGGTCGTGACAACCTATTTGCTTGTTTCGCTGCTATGTAATGATTATCACCAAGTCCCGTGGAACGAACTCGACTTACCCAACTTTACTATGAATGAACGAGTATACTTGCTTGTATGCATTTTTGGTAGATTAATAAGTCGTGAATATAAATGTAAAACTTGCACCCGCTACCAAGCATCAAAACCTCAACCGAAGCAAGGACGTCGATTAAGGCGAAGTATAATTTGCAATATTAATTTATGTTTTTATTTATCAATGTATTGTATCGTTTTTATTTATCTATGTATCGTAAAAGTTTTTAATTTATGAATAAATTTTTTTAATTTAGTTTACGTTTTTATTAATTTCGTACGTTTACGTTAATATTTACGTTTTT
>BQNB010031338.1:12733-40103 GCA_026074375.1 Tanacetum coccineum
TTCATAACACGGTGATGATTCTTGTGATTGGGCTAGTTTCTAGAGAGAGAAACACATAGAGAGATTTTCGAGAGAGAGAAAGTGTATGTGTTAAAGTAAAAATGATTATTGACTATCTTGTCTCTTCTAAAGTTGGAAGAGGCTTATATAGTTTTTATAAAATACCGGGTATTAGTACCCGGCTTAAAACCGAAAGACATACGATTAACTATTAAACTACGAACTATTATAAACAATAAATATACGGGGTGACCGAGTCTTTTACTCATATCTAACAATGTATTTCATATTAGTATCATTAGTATAATGGATGGGGGTCCCGTGTCAAACGCGACATGTATGGCTGTATCTTTTTGCTTTGGTGCTATTATGGAATTATGATAATTTCTTGTAAACTTGAAACCGGCCAATATAAATTTTCAAGTTTATGTATCTATACAAATGGTCACACGGCCAAGTGGAAGAATGTTAGAATAATCCCTTTAGTTATTGTGACCTTGACCATTTGAACCCTTAAGTATGGCTAAATGACATATTATACCTCAACTAACAATTGACAGTTATTTGATGGAAATAACTGTCATAACTATATTATCTCTGGGAGTGGTCATTATCCTGTATTCTGTCACATAAAATCTCTCTCAATCAAACACCATAACTATTGAGAAATCCCTCCATCGGATTGGTGACTTTACTACCGGAATTGACAAACCCTACCGTCATGATTTCATCCAATCCTAATATCATCAAGTAAGTTCTCTTTGATGTTATTGTCGTGATTACATGAGATTGATCCTGGATATGTTTAATTAATTTAACAGCAATTTGTACCCTCCGTTTCTCGTCCATCAACAATGTAGCCGCATGGACATAACACATTATTATAAAAAATAATCCATATCGAGTGATGTTATTTTAAGGTCATGACAAACAAGACAACAAAAATATTAAAATCAGTATGTCTGGCATAAAAAATGTATACACACAACAAAAAGAGATTTCATCGAACATAAGGTAATGGACAGGAATATGTGAAAAATGAGAACACCACTAATATATGTGAATTACGAATATAATGGTGAATTCAGAAATTGAAAGCAGAATACACGAGATCATATATGGATGACGAGAAATAAGGTTCTTAGTTAGTTGTTTGACTATGAGTTTGCTGCTATTACTTTTTCTAGTCACATTTTACGTTTTAAAAGGAGCAACTAGAACGGCTAAGATTGAAAGTAAATTTGATCAAATGGACATAAATAAATTAGAACCAAATGACCGTCAACAATACCTTATGTTCGATTTTTGGCCATTTGTTTAAACAAGTATGTTTGCCCGCGCTCTACTGCGGGACTTTCAGCGAGCGTCGGCTTAAAACGAAAGGATAAGTCTAAGCACGTCTGCGAACATTCCGGTCTTCTTGACCATATGTGACTCTGAGAAAATGTCAGCACCCAATCGTTTACGTTGCTTGGAATACACTCACTTGTTGGCCTTGCTGGAAAAGAAATGACACATATTAAAAAAGAGAAATGACATTTTGTAGCTGTGTTAAAAAAGCTTAGGTAAACCAAATAATACTCACGCTCGGGTCCTTGATGACTACAGATAGCTTGCTCTAACCTTTTTTGATTTAGCTTCAGGCAGCACTTGAGAGGTCCTGGACGATCGATCTCGAAGGGAGAATCTAGGATATTCTGCAGTCTCGACACACTAGGCCGCTACCAAGGCAGCAGGTGAGGCAACAACCATGTCTGTTTTAGCCATTTGTTCGTCGTTCTTAGAAGTTGACGCCGCTGCTGTGGTAGCTGCAATGGTAGCTACAGCTCACTCTCTGGTCTCTTCTTTTTTCTTTTCTCTTCTTTCTTTTTACACCTTTCAACTGTTTTGCCAGCTGGTGTGTTGCTGTTACCTGCGCCATAAAAGCACATAGAATTAGGCATGTGTGCATGATACTTATCAATTTTTATTTATACGACTATGGATAATCATATGATATATGAGGAAAGCACTGAAATTTAAGCAGACATTATACATTTGCTATATGTATTCTCTTCATGAACCTCAAAAAAGATAGTCATATGACAAAACACAAACCTCAGAAAGTGTTAATGAAGTAGTTCGTTCTTCCTCTTGACTTGAAGTTCAGATTGCATACAATTTCTGGCTAATGGAACTAACATAACCGATATGGAAACCGACGACATGGAGCGCCAGTAGCATTTTGCGGTCGCTGCTGCGTTGTTCAGTCGCAATAGCTGGTAAGAGAACAAATTGTACGTAAAGGAAGTTAGTTGTGGACAAATGATGTAGACCAAGTGATAAACTGTACGACTAGTTTGACGCTTTGTAAAATATAGTTTTGTATAAGTTACCTTCAGCCTCACAGGGTGTATACGTTAAGATCAACAAAAAAATAAAAAACAATCTCAATTAAATTTCATAGTCTGAACATATTTTGAAATAGTGCTCCTAAGAAAAAAACAAACAAACAAAAGATAGAAACACATTAATTGCACACCTGAAGCAACTTATGATCTCTCTGGGCTTGCATACCCAAGACCAGGATTACTTTTCACAAATTCTACAAAAAAAGAGAGAACAAATTTAGATCAGTATGTGTGCAATCACAAAAATAAATTTTTAATGAGGGCTGCATAAATAATCACCTGCCATGCGTGGATAATAGGTACATTACTGTTTTGTGCCCTTTTGACATAGAAACTGGCATGCATTGTTCTGCGCTTTTCCATGCATTGTACTTACTTCTAGGTGGATGCATAATTGCTCTCGCGATCCTAATACAACCATTTTGGGTCTGCATAAGTAATAGATATGTATAACATGTCAAAGCAGTGAAATGAATCAACTGTTAAGGATGAATAATGATAATTGTATAAACTTCCAAAAGTAGTGGCACTAAGACACGCATCAGTCGTGTGCCATTAGATACTACAAAGTAAACGATTGATCATGTAAACATGGTACCTAATCAAAATTTCACAATATCTATGATCACATTTCACATTGTTATTATGCAAAGAGTTTCATTCCAAAAACAGTAATTTGACTTCAACTATTATCGAAAAATTGCAAATGCCGGCTTTAAAAATTTTACTTATCTGCAAATTAGACTTCTTAGAAGGAGATCTAGGGAATGGAAGAGATCCTCATGGACTTTTAACTAGCTTATCCAATAGGGATAAGCTAAGAGCTTGTAGCTGATAATTGGTTTAAGCTCTCTGTTAGCTGAAGCTGAGGTTAGTTTTATTTAATCCTTTTTGCCTTTTAAATCCTAGTTTAATTCAGCTTACGTAGTATAGATTAGTTTATTTGCTTAAACTGTTAGCTTATTATTGCTTATATTTACCTTTTTTTAAATTTTTTTCTAGATTATTAGGTATGCTAGATTTTCCTGTTATCTTAATTTAGTTTAGATCTTATATTTCATTTTTGTCATAAAAATCTATAAAAAAACAAAAAATATTAGTTAAGTTAGTGTAGATTTTGTTTTCAGCATTTTCAGTTTGTTATTAATTTGTAAAGCTTGTTTAAAGTTCATTATCATCTGGTATTTAGGTTTTGTTAATTGCTTTTCAAAATTTCAAGCTAATTTGAATCTGTCAAATACCTTAATAAGTGTTTGGCATAGGCTTATTTGACCCCCTAAAGTCAAAATTACTTAGTGAATTTTCCTTGGTTAGTTTGAATTGCTCATTTGAATAATCTCTAAGTAGGTTTGTAGGATTAGATAAGCTGAAATCATTTTGAGGTTTAATTTTGTTGTTATCACCAGGGCAATCTGTCATTTGATTTTACTTGTTAAAATTTGATCTAGGCTTTAAAGGTTTTGTTTATGTTAGAAGTGAGTTCAAACACACTCATTAAAAGTGTGTTGTGCAGGGTAGAGTCTTAAGTTGGCCTGCACTATAAGAGAGGACTCTTGGTCATTTGCATTGGCAGTAGTAACAATAAGTTACTACTGCTGCCTGTTTTAGCTTAAATTCAGTCAAGAGTCTATAGGATTTAGGAGCTTATATTAGAGTAGATTAATGTTTATATATAGCTTAGCTTAGATTAAGTTAGCTTTTCATTTTCTAGCTTTATTACCTAGGTAAATTTTACTCTTTAAAAGTCACAAAAACCTGAAAAAATCCAAAAACAGTAGGATTAGAGCTTAACTTTTAAAACTTAAATTCTAGTTTATAGTATGAGTTTTTTATGCTTTAGTCTAGTAGCTTAAGTTGCTTTAGTTAAGTTTTCAAGGTTTCAGCTTATATCATAGCTTAATAAGCTTTTTAGCTTGATTTGATTTTGAACTTTTAAGTGTTTTTCCTGAGTTTTCACTTTTAATCTTTAATTTCAGTTAGGATTTAGTGTTTGTAGCTTTAGTAGCTTATCATTCCTAGCTTGTAGCAAAATTATAAGCTTCTAGGAAGCTTTTTGCTTTTTCAATTGAGCTTAAATTGGCTGTGCATTTTATTTTAGTAAGATCAAGCAAGAAAGAGGGCAAAAGCCCTCTTACTGATGCAGTAACTTTAAATAGCTTTTCTAGAGCTTAATTTTTAGTTTCAGCTAGTGTTCCTTTTGTTAAAGTTGCTTAAATTCGTGTCCTAAATAAGTCCTAGTATTTAGTTTTTCAAAAAAAATAAAAAAATAAAAAAAGATCAAAAAGGGGTTGCCCAGCCTCGAACCCAAGACCCTCAGATTTTGATACCTAGTGTTTTCCAGATACTAGGTGGGACAAATGAATTATAATCTCTTTCTTTAATTAATATACACATTTTTGTTTTTTTTTATTGTTAATAAGCCGTAGCTTATCTAGGCTTATTTGAAGTTATTCGTTAGACTCTGTCCTTTAGTATATTTTTCTTATCTTTTTATAGACTTACTTGATTTGCCAGTATTTTGGTAATTTTTCATTAAGTAGATTAATTTCTATCATTTTTCGAAAGTTTAAAATTTAAAAAAAAATCATAAAAAATAGAAAAAGTTTTATAAAAACACAAAAAAATATTTTTTAGTTTTATAAAAAATAGCTTTAGTTTTACATAAAGAAAAATCATTTTCACCCTTTTTAGATTTTAAATTTCATTTTTAGGCTTTTATTTTTAATTTTAAAAATAGGATTTTAATTTTTAAAATAGTTAAAAATAATTTTCTTAATTTTTATAGTATTTTAGACTTTTCTAAGCTTAAAAATTATTTTTCCCAATTTTTAGGACTTTATTTGCTATTTTCTAGGATTTAATTAGATTTAAATAGTTTTTAATTCATAATAAATCCAAAAAATAATCAAAAAAAATATTTTTTTTTCTTAAAATTTTCTTTTGTCCTATTTTAGGTTTAGAAATTTAGTTTGCATTTTAGGACTTAATTTTGATATACTTGTTTATTTGTCGCGTTTTATTTGTTTCTCGTTAACCTTTTTAAGTGCTTAATTGCTTTTAATTGTTCATTTTAAATTGTTGCTTTTATTTGGTAGTTATAGATCATCAAAACATCTTTGCTTTCATTCAAATCATAATCCAAGCTTAAACGTGGTTTCAATTGCACAAGTCGTTGGGGAAACGACCCGGGTGATCTTCTTCCCGTTTATTATACGTATTATATATTATTTTATATATTTTGAGAGTGAATTTAGCAAGGGTAATTGGTAATTTTCTTAATTGCTCTTTGGAGATTATTATAGTATTTTAGTATTTTATAGTATATAAAAACACAATCAAGAACCTTATTTATGTATGGTATCAATATTTTAGTTACAGCTGTGTATGGAAACATATTAATTCACTCTCCCTCAATCGTTGAGGGTATGTGTTAGGTGTCAGATATGATATTTTTGAAAATATTTTTTCGTTTATACTTAAAAACCTGGTTTTTTAAGTTTAATGAAAACCTATGAAAGAGTTTACAATGACACATAAAATCAATTTCCATACTACTTAGAATGTACAAGATGTATGTTGGCATTCGATGATATTGATCTTAATCATTCACTTCTCTTGATTAGTTGGTAGCCAATATCTCTGAGTCTTCCACTAATGATGCGTTCGAGATTTCTGATCTTTAACTTTCTCCTAAATATCTCGATGACCTGTAGGTTTTTGTAGTGGAGGTGGTGGTGGTGGAAGTGTTGATGTTACGCTAGAGGGAACATCAGCTGATGCAGTGAGAGCTCTGAAGATTTGGTTCCTTAGCTTCTTTTGTCTCTCCAAGACCCGGTTACACTTCCAATCGGCTCCCAGACATTAAATTTGAACAACGACTCTCCCTCCATCGATGACTCGTTTTCTATTGAAAGAGCTGTAGTTATTGATTGAGTGTCAAATTGTCCGGGATTGATTTTCAAACAAACACTTTTACCACCGTGGTTAACTTAAATAATTTGAAGAATCAATTAAGAAAATGAAAATTATTTTGGTTATTCAAATAGGAAGACTTCTCTTCCGAATTAAGAAAAATGGCATGATACGTACATTACTCCAAATTGCTTGGATATAAAGTGATCATGCCCGAAGTAAAATTATTGGACACAGTTGTTAGGATACAGTTCTCTTTAGACGACAAACTTCTTCAAATGAGAACCGGGTTGCAATTTGAAGAAATTGCAAACCATTTTGTAATTCCAAATGACTTAAAATATTTACCAAGTCTATTTTTATGTACTTATGTACAAAGGATATGTTAGCCCTAAAATATGGTGACTAATCCGGAATTACATTTATCATTTATATTCGGGTCGGGTTAGTTTAGCTAGTCGATATCGGGACTATAAATACTCCCTCCATACTTCCATGGTGGGTAGGAGTTACATGTTAAAGTGTGCGTGGGTGTGTGGTTCTTTATCTCTATTAAAACCACACACATACACAACTCTCCTCCTTCTTCTTTTTTTCTATCTATCTCTTTCTATCTTTTTTCATCTAATAATATGGATACTTTTCTTTTCCATTTTACCAAGCCTCCGGATCATTGTTCAAAGGGTGAATCTATACTAACAATCGTGCAAGCTTAAGTAACAAATTTTGGGGATTTTACTTCAGTTTCAAGTTTGGTATATCGGGTTTACTTCACCATGTGGTCATGACAATAGCCGACAGAATACGAGGTTGGTAAGTTAAACAGAGAGTTTCAAGGTTGAGATGTAATCAGCACTTCTCACGGGTATTTTTATGCTATTCCAAGACAAAGATACTCACAGTATAAGCAATAACTTCCTGTTCTTCGATGAATTCATTCGCAAGACCTTGATGTTATACCAAGTGTTTTGATTCTTGCTTCATCTCTCTAAGGTTTCTGAGTCAAGAGGGTATGATTTCTTTTGTATATCAAGATTGTGCTTATGACAAGAACTTCTCGAGTATATGAACGTACACGACAATGATGCTTCCGAGAGTTCGCAATCATCATGGGGGAAAATGTGTACATCCGGGACTTAATTGACTTTGATGTTACCGTGTCAACTTCCAGGGGGAAGTAGTGTAGACTACTTTACTTAGTATGGTTTATGAAGTATTCTGCATACGTGAGAAGAAATGTTGCTGAATACTTCATAAGATTAGGACTCGACATTTAGCTTAATGTCGGAAAATAACGTAAGCGACGTGTAAACGGTTTTCTCCGCCTAAAGGGAGCTTGTTGACATAGTGAAATCTCAAGTCGGATACTCGAGGAGTGGAGTAGGGCGAAGAGGTGTTTCGTAGCCGAACCACTATAAAATCTCGGTGTCTTGGTTTGGTTGTTTCTTTCCTTATCTCTTTACATTATTATTGTTGTTATTAGTTTTCGTTTAGATAGTTATACTTGTTATATTGTGATTTGATTGAAACATATAAACTCGGATCTATACATTTTTGAAAGTAAACTTTTAAACCGTAAAACAAATCTGTAAACTATTCAACCCCCCCTCCTTTTAGTTTCCACACAAATCATTAAGCATGATTAGTGATCAAGAAAATATTTTTCTCTTAACCATCACATTTTTACAAAAGTATTTTCACAAAAATATAAATACAAAATATTTTCTAATTAAAAGAAGAGTTTTTGCTTTAATTAAATTTGAAATTCAAATTTTTCCCTCAAAATGGAAGGTTCCATAGCAGATACAACATTCCCCACAAAAAGACAAAAACAGGAGCGTAGTCTACTGGGCGGGCCCCTTATTGGTTTGGCGGCCCCCAGATATATCTGGGACCGTCAGGACCGCCTGCAGTGACCGTTGGTTTTCCTGCCTATAATTACGCTCATTCTAGTGAGAAACAACCTCTTTGCACGAATTTTTCAGATAACTTTCTCTCTCTAAAAACCTTCTTTCTCTCTCTAAATCTCTTGATCACTAACATTCTTTGATCTTGTTTCAAGTGATCCAATCTCATCTTATCTTTCTCATTCTTCTATCAAGTGCAAGAGAAGAACATTCGTATTCGCCAGAATGAATTGTTATATAGTGATCTCTCCTTATCTTCTTCTGAGTATTAAATCTTTATTGTTATTATCTTGTGTAATTGTGTGATTGGATTGTTGTGTAAATCTGATAATGAGTCTCTTGTGAGTGTTAGTGTTTGTGAAGTGGGTAGATTGGTTTCTTGCTAAGATGAGGACTCGACATTTAGCATAGTGTCGAAAAATAATGTAAGGACGTGTAAACGGTTTCTCTCCCAAAGGGAGTTGTGACTTAGGGAATCTCGAGTAGGATACTGGGGAGTGAGTAGGGCGAAGAAGAGCTTCGTAGCCGAACACTATAAATCTTGGTGTCTTGGTTGATTGTTTCCTTCTCTATCTCTTTATATATGGTTGTGATGTTTCATTTACTTGAGTTTAGATATTTACCATTATCTAATTCATATTGTTGATTGGTTGAACATACAACTCGAATCTAAGTAAATTTTGAAAGCAAACTTTTAAAAAACAAAAAGAACCTGTAGAAATATTCAACCCCCTTTAGGTTTTCACATGTTGTTTGGTGACTCGCCAAGTAATGTAATTCAAAACAGTCAAAACTGTGGAATTTCAAATAGTGGAGAGGCCATGTCGATTCAAAAGATTCTCTTCAAATGATCGATCTTTTTAGCATGTTTGATTATCATCATCAAGAAGGAACAAAAAGTGTGATACATGCTTTGTTTTCCGGTTCGAGCGAAAGAGGAAGATAATAACAAATTCACCAATGATAGGCATTTTCAATCCTATTTTCGGATCTTGGCTATTCTGTTGTTAAATAACGATGGCAATTGGCACAAATCACCGATCTAATAATTATTCAGAAAGCAAAAGGAACGATCATCTCGATAATAATTGTCGTCAAGAGCAACGTAACAAAGGTATTCCCAACAAATCCCATCCTAATTTTCGTGAGGAACATAAGTCGTTTTCATCAATCTTTGTTTCTAATATCCCATGGAATGCGTCGGTCCAAGATCTTTGGGATATTGTATCAAATGGGTGTGGTGATCAATGTTTACATAGCTACAAAGAGATCAAATGGGTCATCGATTTGGTTTTGTAAGTTTATAAAACGTTAATGATATCAATAGTAGTTTCAATCTAAGAACGGCATGGTATGGGGTGGTTTTCATTTATTTGCGATGTGGCGAAGTTATGGTCGAACTAAATAAATAGAACATGTGGAACGTTCTGGGGTACGGCAAAACCTCAGTTGTAGGTTCGAACTCTCAATCTGTTAGTATCAACGATAAATGTTTTTTCAGTCTATTTATCGTATGCTAAGCGGTCACTGGGCATCAAATAGTGGACATGTTCGGGCAAATACGGTACCAAGTAATGCTGGAGCAGAATCTGTGGGGGTTTTGATTTAACTAAGGTATATAAGACGCGGGTACTGAAGCGGTGATGTCTTTCTCGGTAGATGATGTATTGATTGGATGGTAAGCGAGCGTAGTATTCTTGCTAAAGTTAAAGATTTAAGTGTCATTTCAGAGCTTCTAAAACATATGTCTTCTGAGGGATTCGATGATGTTGGTCTTAGATATGTTGGGGGACGTTGGGTTTGGTTGGAATTCGACTCTATGGATCAAGTGGAAAGAGTCAAGACTTCAAAGGTGTTAAAAGAGATATTTTTGGAGTTCAAAGATGTTTCTCACGATTTTATTCCAGATGAAAATGTGTTTGGATAGGACTGGTGGGTCTGCCATTGGCATTCATGGGGCTCCAGAGGTTTATAAGAAGTTGGGTGGTCGGTGGGGAAAGCAGCGTGTTTACGGATAGGTACAGTGTGGGACCAATGTCCTCATGGGAAGGTTTGTGTCCTTAAGAGTCTTTACATGTGTGATTAAGTCCTTTATTGTATCATTTCGTTAATCGGACTTATAGTATTATCGCTACTGAGTTTGCATATTGGGCGCCCAATATGATCATGGAGGTTCAATCCGAGTCTAATCCTTGAAAAGGAAGGATGCAGAGGGTCTTAGTTTGGATGAAAGTTTGGAAATTAGGAGCATTTGGATGTCGATAGTTGTGATTCGATTCCCCTCAAGAATGTAACATGATTCGTGTCGCCTTTCTAGTTGGGTTTCGCGAGAGGAGGATGTTCGTGGGTGGAAAGTGATCTTGTGGACTTTTGAAGAAGGCGAGATTTGTGATGATACGGTCTTGTATAATGATGGGTGTAAGTAAGGGATTGCATGAAAGATTTGAAGATGAGGCTGGTGAGATTCTCTGGAGTTTCATTCTAAGGATGATTGTGATAAATGTTACCACTGATGATAATGAGGATGTTACGCCAGTTATTGTTCCTGGAAAAAGATCATCATTGCGCCTCCATATACACCCTTCGGGTAATGATTTAAATATTGTGCAGAGTCTGGTTCTTGGTGGATTGATTATATTGCTCCCCTAACTAGTGACGAGATAGATTCTGATAAACGATGGAGCTATAGGACCCCCCAATGGAAAATACACGGGTTGTTCTCTCTCGCGCAACTACGATCGTGAAAAGATTATTTTATAGCGATCTTCAGATTTGGAGTTATTATGGACAACGTTAAAGAAGATATTCTTCTTTACATAATGCCTTATCGAGACAAACAAAAGGATGCGGTTAGATCCGCTTTTTGTATGATGCCTCGGGTGTTCGGTTATCGTTCTATGGGAGTTATTTCAGTTGCGCATGGTGGAGGATACTTCTTATTCTAATAGCATTTGGTTGTTTTGCGAGTTCGTTTCGTTAGTATTTTTCTGTTCCTTTTTGTTTCTTTGTTTGTTTCGGTCGTTTTTTGTCGTGTATATCGTCTGCTAGTTTCTTTCTAGCATTTTTTAATAAAATTCCATTTGCCGTTCAAAAAAAAAATGTAATTCAAATTTTTTTACTAAAACTTAAAAATTAATATATTAATAATTAAAATAATTAAAATAATAAAATAATAATAATATTAAATAAAATAATAATAATAATAATTCTTAAAATAATAATAATAATAATAATAATAATAACACATAATAATAATAAAAATAAATAATAATAATAATAATTAAAAATAAAATAATAAAAATAATAGTAATAATAATAATAATAATAATAACAATTATTATTATTATTTTAATATTTATATAATAGTAATAATAATAATAATAATTTATAAATACTGATGTTTTAAAGTATAAAAATTCTGAATTACAACTTAATTCAAAACTTTTCATCAAACTTTCTATTTAATCTGGATTCCCTCACTTGATATAACTGGAGTGACTGAATTACAATTACAACGCAAACCAAACACTCATCGTAATGTAATCCGAATTACAATTCTTTCCACTCTGCCATCCAAACACGATTAAAATGTAATTCACATTACAATTACAATGAATTACAACGAACCAAACACCCCATAAATGTTATTTTATTTTATTACAATGACGTATTACGTTCTAATTTATGTTATTGTTCGTCCGATTCGATTTGATTAATTATTTAGAATGGTTACCGTGGCTGGAATCGCGGGAAACCGCTCATTTTAGGTACCCACATGTCTGGTTACCCACCTAGTACAATTCGGTTTCGGATAGTAAAATAAACTACCCACCCCCTGCCATGGATAGTTAAAATCTCCAAGCAAACCGAACCAAACCACCCTGTGAACACCCTATCAGAAGGTATAGTGGGAAGGACGAGTCCTCCATGGTGCCACATGGTCTCCGAGGATCATCGACATAACTACCATTCACATAGTCTAACGTCTTTGGTGCTTCGGTGAGAATATTGTAACCTGTTCATGTCGTTCCAAAATTACGTCATTTTGCAGTCACTGACTCAACATAACGATTCAAAATGTAGGGTGGATAATTTTGGTTCTGAGAAAATATGTTCTTGGACAAACTTAGAAGTCCATAAACTAAGTTATCAGAAAATATCATAAGTTTTGAGCTACCACTTAATAAAGAATGTAAAAAAGGACAGCGGCTGAGTCCGTACAAGCATTCTATATGTGGTTGCCGACACATGAATACACATATGCTATGAGAAAAGTCGCTAATTGAACAGCAAAAAGGAAATGTAAAAGGTAAATAGATACAAGTGATCATGAAAGAAGGAATAAAAACAATATTCGCTTGAAATGATAAATACAATATTCGCTTGAAATGATACAAAGTTACAAACAATAATCGCTTTAAACGTTTTATAATATGTTGTAAGGGCATCACAGCGGTACTTATCAAATGTTTTAACATTTCTTCTCGAATCAACTTGGTTTGATCTCTTTCATGTTTTAAATCATAAACATGGTCACAAATTTCTTCTTTTAGTAACTTTTTCAACTTTCATCTCA
Source organism: Tanacetum coccineum (assembly GCA_026074375.1). Classification (NCBI taxonomy): domain Eukaryota; kingdom Viridiplantae; phylum Streptophyta; class Magnoliopsida; order Asterales; family Asteraceae; genus Tanacetum; species Tanacetum coccineum. The sequence goes on from BQNB010031338.1 coordinate 25,519, forward strand.
ACATGTTTACTGACCTCTTCCTCAAGAAGTTAGTTTCATTTACATCACGTAATTCATTTATGGAAAAGGTAAATAGATACAAGTGATCATGAAAGAAGGAAAAAAAACAATATCCGCTTGAAATGATAAAAAATGTTCTCAAGATTCACTAAACTCATAATATAAACGTTTTGTAAAATGTTGTAAGGGTATCACATTGCTAGTTTAATCAAAAGGTTTAAAACTATATAAAGTTTTATCTTTCATTTTAACTATATTAATAATTTGTTTCATGTACATGTGACATAAAAATGTATTTTTTTAGTCTTTTTATTATTTAATCCATTTCTTTTATGAATCATTTAAAGAGTTAAAAAAAGTTTATACAAAATAAAGAAATGTTTATCTATACTATATTATAAAGTATTTAGGACATTTTACTTTTAGAAAGTTTTAAAAATTCATACTTATAAACTTATTTATTATGGAAATATAAGGATGTTCAATCTTGATCCATCTCTCTCATTTTAGGGAATCACATTTTAGAGTGACATGTGTCACTTCTTAATTAAAAAACAACCGTTACTTTTAAATTGAAATATCTTTTTATCTATTTATTTCTTTTATAATCTAATTTCAACATATTTTATAAAATTTTGTGCTCTTTAATTCAACATCCATTTTGATTTATTTTTATTTTTTCATTTTTAACGCCCTCAATACCGCTGCTTTGCGCGAGTACCATGCTAATATCATCAAAATGTTTATACATTAATGATTATACAATTTTTTATTACACTTTTTACCAAACAAAAAAAATACAATTTTTTTACCTTTATATAGCTTCACTATTCTGATGTTACTTCAAAATACTTTACATACTTATTAAATTCGTGTAGAATTAACTACTTATAGCCTTCCCTATTTTTTTTACGGAAATATTAATGTTATTAATTGCATAACTATCTGTTTATGATTCTTTGACCAATATTATTAATAGAACTCTGCAACATGTTTAGAAAGAAAACGAAATAATGAAAACATTCCGACAGCAAAATGTAAGGGTTGATACAGAAGTTCTAGGTGGGATCTGGTTTAGTCCGGATAGGTAAACTATTCGGGTATGCAGCACTTTTTTTGTATCAAGTGATCTTGTTTGAAGGACCTGCACAGAATGAAATAGCGGTAATCTTATCGTGAGAGAGGATCCCAGATTGGGACTCCGGCGTGGAGTAAGTATATAGCTTTGGGGATTAATTGATTGTAATTAGGTTTTTTGCAAGGACTACATGTTATTGATGACAATTGCGTTCCTTTTATAGGCTAAATAACCCTTAGGGTTTCCATAATTTTCGGCCCAAGACACGTCCGATATATAAGGGATTCGGAATTATCCTAACCTATCAAATAAGTAGAGTATATCTCTTATTTAATTAGGTTATCATTTCCTAAAGATAGCTCGTGAAGATACCGCGGCCACGGACCACGTGTGGTAGGTCCAAGTGGTCGTGACAGCGATGTATGGGCCGAAGGCCCATCGTTATCTACAGAGCCCTTAATAGTAGAGTGGGTCGGGGCCGGTCCATACTATACGTCATCAGTCCCCCCAGTTCTAGGAGATATGCCAGTGGTCAGGATCCGGGTCAGGTTGCTAGACTACAAATACTCGAACTTCCTGGAAACGCTTAATCTCTGTAAACGTATGTTGAGCCCGCAACGTACGACATTAGGACCCATTTATCAAGGAAACGGCGAAAACGGCTAAATGATGACGTCGTGGGCCCACACCGGTTTTACTACCTCTCAATCTTAACCATCCAAAGGTAAGTGGAGGACACGTGTGAAGCATCCAACTAGGTACAACTATCGAGGACATAATATAAATAAAGCAAGAGATCACTGTTCATGTTTCCACAGTTTTCAAATCAAGCCGTCATTTTTACACATACAGCCGCATACGACACTTATTCCCACAGAATCTCATCACCTCAAGTTAGTACACCACGCGACTTTGTGAAACTAATTAAAAATGGGTAGGGATACAATACAACTTAATGACGCCGTATCAACCATCTACGAGGAGTATCTTCTAGAGTTCACCTTAGAGTACGGTATACTAGAAAGCTTGCATCCTGAGTTGCATGGCCCCGAGGAACCCATCATGGAGTTTTCGGAGGGCAAAGTCGGTGTTTACACCAAGTTTTTTGAATTTGCAATCTATCGTATCCCTATTTCACAATTTCTCTTCGACATTCTTGGTCATTACCAAATTTATCTTTCAAAACTGTCAGTGATAGGTGCAGCCAAAGTGAGTCCCTTTGATATCAACTGCCGCATCCTGAACATAATACCGACACTGAATTTATTTCGTGTTTTCTACATTCCTTTCTACAACTCGGGGTGGATGTCGTTTAGCAAGCGACTAGGGAAGAACACCCCACCGTGTTATACAAATCCTCTGGACTCCTTGAAGAACTGGAACAATCAATTCTTCTGGGTAGACGAGAGAATATTCCTCACCATCGTGGAATGGCGCACAAGCGCCCCAAAGGATAAAATGCCATCAGCAGACTCCTATTCCGTGGCGGATGTGACGGGATATTGGTCCACACATTCGCACCCTTAATCTATAAAGTACCAGAATCTTCTTTACTATGCCTAGTAGGGCTTAGTCGGAGCTACTTTTTGGGGGACGACGTGTACCCTACATTTCTCTATGACGATGACTAGGGTGGGTGTTTATAAACTGATTTGATTGCCCTCATATTTATGAATATATACTAACAATCCTTATGTGAATGCAGATTTGGACTTGTTTAACTTGATCAGTGCCTCAAATCCCACCAAGGTAAAGACCGGGATGCGACCTCGTGCCGCCCATGACGGTTGCCAAATACTACTGAACTTGTTACTGCAAGTGTTATGATAGAGGATGGAGGACATGGCGTGACATAAGGACACCTTCCGCTTTAGAGAAATTACGCTGGTCTTTTGCCAATGAAGAACACCCCAGATGATAACTAAGATGGGCGGGACGGCAGATCAAGTCCAGGACGGATTGTCGCATAACATCCCACTTGTGGAAACGTCAACGACTACGGAGGTCGTTCAAGAACCATGGCTGGAGAAGGAAGTGGCCGCCATGGGGCCACCTATGAACAAAAGGCACCGCAAGAGGGATAATGATGAAGCAGAAGCCAACGCACCACCTAAGGTCTTGAGGAAGGATCATGCTGCCTTCCGACCTGTACAGAGTACCCTCGGAGGGAAATCCCTAGCTTTACTGGGATTAGAAGTGGTATAACACCTCGTGTTTTCGGTCATTGTATGACATTATGTAATCCACAATTTATTTTTAGGGTTTTACGCGTTTGCTTTTAAATCGTAATCGTTAAGCTAAATCGCGTAAACTAAAAATGATCATTCAATGTAAACGGGCATTAAACAATTTTAACGTTTACATCAAGCAAGTGTTTAATTGATTATTAAGAGGATAATTAGTCCAAACTTTGTTTTCTGTATTTTTATTTGGCTACGTAAAAATGCTTAGTTTCACGGATAAAGAACGCGGGTTTTTTGGCATTTCCCGGATAGCATCAAAACCAATTACGCTTAATAAAATACCCACGATTATCCCAATACACAAAAATATCAAAACATTTTAGTTACACTCATAAGCCTATTAGGCGATTTCTAGTGATTAGGATCAACAAATATCAAGTTTTCATGTCAACTTGCCTTTAAATTCAGGATAACAATATATCTAGGGAACCAAGGTCTCACATTTCTCACCACTTGAATACTTTGCACTATGAACCTTCCTAGAAGTCCTTAATTAATATTCTTGTCTTTAATGCTAAGGCCTAAGATAGCAAGTAAACTCATAACTCTCTCATTTGCAAAGTGAAAACAAATCAAAACCTCTCTTTATCTCTATATAAGCCCACGGCTCAAAATAGCAGAAAACATCATCCATAACTTTGATTTTATAGTAACCCATACAACCATTTACACATCATTCCTAATACCTCTAAGGTGTTTGCAAGCATGGTTAAACATTTGCAAGGAGAGGAAGCAAGAAAAGAGAAGATAAGAAAAAAGGTTTATTGGGAAAATTAGGTTTTCATCCTATATTTTCAAGTCTAGTGTGTTAAGCACATGGGTATGATTGTCTTTATCTGTTCTCTACTCATCCAAGCAAGGTTATAATAAAGCTTCAATCATTTCATAAATAAGTTTTTTTATGTTCATAAGTTCTATCTAGTTAAACATCTCCATGTAGGGTACTTTTGATATGTACTATGGATATTTTGAACATTGATTATGTTTTGTGAACTTTATTTACATATCATTATGAATGAGTAATATCATTGTTAGATAAGGTATGTATAAGTGTTCTACATGTTGGTTAAGGTATTGAACTTGTTTATGAGCAAAATTAGGGTTTCTAATGTTAACTTATAAGTTACAAGTGAAAATGGTAGTTAACTTGTTATCTTGAAACACACTTGAGAAAGTATGATCTAATGGACTTTTTATATGTAAAACATAAGATTTATAAATGTTGTGAAGTAGTTATAATAAGGTGTTGAAGCTTAATGGTACAAAAATCAAGCTTAAAACATGTCTAAATCACAAAACCTCAAACTTTTTGTGTTCGATTTTGGAAGCAGCCATATTATGTTTTATAAAGATATTACATCTCATAAGGATTCCAAAATGATAAGAAACTCGAAAAACAGATTAATAACAAAGAAGATACACTAGTTACGAGTTTACGACGCTAATATTTATAAAACAAATTTTATAAAAGTATATTCATGGCAGAAACTTATACTTTTTAAACATTTAAATAATATGATAAAACTTTTCAAATTACGAGATCGTGTTCAAAAGAATCGCTAAAAAATGGTAGCTATAAACGAAATTAAGATACGACTCTAAAACGGGTTTTAGTTAATTAAAGTATAAAAACGATTTTATAGCTGTTTGAACAGTAAAAAACACTATTCATCACAGAATCTCAAAAACCTAAAAATGTGATTTTATGATCACTCGTCTTAATACGAAAGCGTGGGCGTAAGAAACGCGAGAAACGGACTTAAAACGACAAAGTTATGTCATTTTTGCTAAAGGCGTAATTATAAACGTTTTTACTTTATAAATACGATTTCACTTAAACGATTAGATGGTGATATAGCTATATAGAAATATATATGTTATTAGTTATCAAAGTGCTATATTACTAGGGAATTTCATAATGAGGCTTCTTCGGATGGCGTATTGACGAGTTGTTGGATTTACGATTTAAAGTGTCCTAACTCCTCGTACGTCATGTCATGACCTCTTAAATTATGATAGCCCGAACGATAGTACGATGATAACTATATAGGATTATATACAGTTGTTGTTAGACAACGTACTTGAATACTGATTCGACCTATATTAACTAGGTTGCATTCGGGCGTTAGCGTGACGCGTTTTTATTTGGGATATTTTATTATCAATTTACTCACTCAAGGTGAGTTCATAGCCCCATGTTTTACAATTATTGATTTACAAGTTTTTGGGGTGAGAAACATATGCATGTTTTACAAATTGGACGCAAGTGTACATTTTATCATGATTACGTTTTGCCTAAGTAGCGATAACCCACTATGCCCATGAATCATGAACTGTCAATTACTGGAATGTGAGCGCGAATGATTATAGATAGATCTATTTGGGATTGACCTCCCCGTTCGGGTGACTAGCTATCACTGGAAACGAACGTATATCATGTCGGATTTTGGATGTTACGGGTTGAACATCGTCACGGGCAATGTAGGCAATATTTATATATTGTATTCATTTATGTCGAGCTTCGGTGTCATGAGCTTAGGAAAACGTAATTACATTTTGTGATGTCTGCATCTGTTGCATTATCACGGGGAAAGTCTTGCGGTCCTGCTTATACATTTACATAAACCTATGAAATTCACCAACTTTATGTTGACGTTTTAAATGCAATGTTTTTCAGGAGATCATTAGGGCACGGGGTGCAAAAGGGATACATTGGTGGTTATGTTTTGGATGTCCTGCATTAAAGATTTAGTCGCATTACATTTTGTATATCTGTTATGGGCTGGAAATCTTTGTAATAATAACAAGTAAACAAGTGAAGCTTCGAGCTTTTGTAAATATTTTGTTAAATCCAATGTATCAGTTTTAAACGACTTTTAATTGTCGTTCAATATATATCTTGTGCTAGTGATCTGAGAAGTAACACGCCCCGGACCCTTATTCCGCTGCGACCCAATTTGGGGGTGTTACATTTTTTGGGGTCGTCAAACAGTAAACCAAGGAGAAGAAGCAGACGAAATTTTTTTGTAACGTTGTAAGTGTGAGTGTGTGTGTTGGGTTCGGTTTATAAGTAAAAGAAAAGAGTGGGTATGGGCTTTTATAAGAAGTTTTTATAAAAAGGGAGGACTTGGGCTTGGATTATATATAAAAAAATATTAAAGAGTGTTTGGTTTTTGGTTTTGTTGGAGGAAATACAAAAATAAGGGTGTGTTTGGTTTAGGATTTATTAGGAGTAAAATATAATAAGGGGTGTTTGGTTTCTAGTTTTGATGGAGCCTGAAACAATTAAAGAGGGTGTTTGGTTTATATGTTTTGTTTATTTTTTATTTTTTATTTTTATTTTTCTAAAACATTTATACCACAATATTTGTTTTAAAATACTTAATTGAAATATTAAAAATTGTAAAAATACTATTTTGACGCTGTTTCAGCCAAACGTGGATAAAAGTCAAAAAGTATTAAAAATGAAAAATAAATAAGCTTTCGAAGCTAAAATATGGAGTTGTCGATTTCTCAAACGCTAAAGCGGATAAATATCTAAATCACGGCGCGCAAATAATTAAAATTGACGATTTTTATCAAGTCGAGCAAAAAGAATAAAAATGATTTCTACAAAAATTAGAAAATACAAATAGGGCTTGGTCTAAACATTGATCTTAAATTCGGGTTGTTAAATCATAACAGTTGAATATGTTGTTTTAAAAAGATATACATTGGTCTAGCAACATCCACTGTTGTTTTTGAGTGAGCAGTATTTACTTGTCTAGCAGTATTAATTGATACTAAGCCAGACTTCATTAGTACTGCTCTTGGAACCATGTTCTTTTTAGAACAGGTGATTCATTTCTCTATTTTTGAACTCAGTTCCACTATCACATCTAATCACCTTAACCGTGTGATCTACTAGATTTTCTATCCCAGTTATAAAGGACTTAAGAATACCACTAGTCTCATCCTTAGTAGCTAGAAAGAAAACCCATGTAAACCTACTGTAATCATCTATGAAAACTAGGCAATACATTTTCTTCATAAGGCTTTTAACAAATGTTGGACCAGATAAGTCCATATGTAACAAATGTAAAGGAAGACTGATTGATTTCTCTGTTTTGGACTTACAAGAGGCTCTTTGCTGCTTTCTCTTTTGACAAGCAACACAGGTTTGATCATTTTCAAAAAGTTTAGATGGTAAACCTCTTACAAGATTTCCCTTAACCAATTTATTCATGGTTTTAAAATTTAAGTAACCTAGCCTTCTATGTCAAAGTTTAGATTCATCAGATGTGGCTTTTGCAAAAAGACAAGTTAAAACTCCTTTAGGAACTATGTTCTTTAAATCAACACTAATCATATTGTTCTTTCTAGGAACTCTAAGTAAAACTTGACTTTCATCAATTAACTTAAAGTTTGGAGATAAAACAATACATTCAGTGTCATTAAAAGGAACACTATTCTTTTTATCACACATTTGTGAGACACTAAAGAGATTAAACTTTAACTCTCTTACAAAATACACATTTTCAAAATCTAGATTACCAGTATTAACCCTTTGATTAATATTACTGTTTTTAAATGTTGTGTTCTTATGAATGGGCCTCTTAACATTTGAATGTGCTGTTTTAGAAAGATATGACATTGGTCTAGTAGCATTCACTGTTGTTTTTGAGTGACCAGCATTAACTTGTCTAGCAGTATTAACCAATACTGCTGTTTTTGAAATATTTGTCTAGCAGTATTAATTGATACTAAACCAGACTTCATTAGTACTGCTCTTGGAACCAAGTTCTTTTTAGCAGAGGGGTGAGTCTTTTTAGCAAATTTTTGATGATTCACCCTTTGAGATTTGTTCCAAACAGGTTTTACCATCCTTTGATTTTGAAACTATTTTTGATGGTAATTGCAATCAACTTGCAAATGATCAAAGCTTTCACACACATAACAGGCCTAATTAAACATCTTAAAATTTGTTCCTAGTTTTTGAGATATCATATTGTTCCAATTTCTTTGATTGCCTCTTGGACTATGAGTGTTTTGCCTATGTTGCTCAACTTGTTTAACAATTTTCCTAGTAGTTTTTTCTTGTTGTTTATATTTGACAAACTCTTTCTTAACAATACTAGGCCTAACTATTTTCTTTTCAATTTAGGCTTAATGAGACACATCCCTTCTTCCTCATCATCTGACACTCAATCTTTCCAATACATGAGGAATCATCCATAATACTTCCTAACTACCTTAGACTCTTCTTCACTAGACATAGCTTTACAGTTCTTAACTACAGGCTTATTAACAAACTCATCTAAACCAGTAAAAGACAAGTCAGGTGTTAGAGGCATGAAATTTCTTGTGTAGGGAGGTAGAACTGCATTATAATTTTCATAGCCTAAACCTTTCTTGCAATTGTCAACTATTTGACATTCTATGAGCTTGTTTAAACTTTTAGATGCATGTTCATATTTATCTACATTAAGTTGAATGCCATCTTTTTCTTTTTGAACTAATTCAAGCTTCTTCCTAAGCTCTCTAATAGTTATTTCTCCTATATGAATTTCGAATTTTAAGCCCTTAATATCTTGTAAATAAATAGACTCATTTGATTTATAAATTTCAAGATTTTCTTTCACTGACTCTAAACCTGTCTTATAACCTAGAATCATTAACTCAAATTTCTTTAAATCTTTTAATAGTTGATCATTTTGAGATTTAAGAAGTTCAACAGTTTCCTAACAAGATTTTGAACAAATAGAATCATTGGATACCTTTAAGTCAGAACTTGAAGATGAGAAAGCCATGAGTGCATAATTAGGCCCTTCCTCTGCCTGATCACTTCAGTCATATCCCCCAAGACCATCACATGACACCAAAGCTGTGGAAGTAGATGTTTCCATAGGCACACTCCTTCTTGAGATTTCCTTGTTCTGGTTGTCTTGATTTCTTGGAGCTCTGCACTCCCTAGCAAAATGTCCCCTTTTGTGGCAGTTGTAGCACTCCACTTTATACTTATCAAAACCAAGAGTCTCATTGCCATTATCAGTAAGGTTCCTTCCTGTATTCTTCAAAAACCTTCTTGCCCTCATAGTCAACATGGCCATTTGCCATCTCAAATCTATCTCTTCTATGTCATCTGGATGGATTTGTTACAAGTCCTCATGTACAAGTTGAGGGCTATTTGGTTGACTAGTAAAGAATGCACAAATAACAACATCACTTATGTTATCAATATTTGTAGAGTTAACAGCATTAACTTGAGTGCTAGCAGTAGAAACTTCATGAGCAGTATTAACTGCTTAAGCAGTATTAACTACTCCATTAGTGCTGCTAGTGTTGTTATTTGAAAAGGACACAAAAGCCATGTTTTGTGTGCTTGAACTTGAGCTAGACATCCCTTTAACTTCTGGTTCATACACCTTGAGGTTGTTGTAAAGATCATACATGCTTATTATATTCAAATCATCAACTTTATTTATCCACACAACAACATTGTGTTTCCTCGCAGGTGACAAACTTCTTAAGACATTTGATTAACATCTCTTGTGAAAGCTTTTTCAGCCAAAGCTCCAACAGACTCACAAGCTTTTAAAGCTATCAAAAGTTTGATCAAGCATCCTCTGAGCTTGGAAAGGGCAATTTTGAAAATAGGGGTGTTTTTTATATTGATGTTTAAAGAGATTCCTTTGAAGTCGTTCTTGTAGCGGCATTCCCATCAAATCTCGTTTCAACAGCTTCCAACAACTTCTAAGCAGCCTTATAGTGTTTATACTTTAACGATGTTCATTGGGAATGCCATCATCTAAAGTAATTCTAGCTTTCACCTCTACTCTTCTCTAAGCCTTTCTTCAGGCAGTTGTAATAGGCACTCTGTCATAGAGTGGGGGCCCAGATAGTATCTCGGCTTCCCTCCAATTTGTTGTAATCTATTTTATTCTAATGAAGTGATGTTAAAAAATAAAAAAAAAAATAAAAAATAATAATAATAATAATAATTATAACAATGATAAAATATTTAATAATAGTAATAGAATAATAATAATAATAATAGTAATAGAATAATAATAATAATAAATATATAAAAATAAAAATATTTAATAATAATAATGTGGATCCCACTTCAATAGATCGAATTCCTTAAGCTTGTTTAAGGTTTAATTATATTAGATAGATCTAACACAACTATAGTATAAACTTTGTTTGAATGTATTAAAGATTATGCGGAATCTAATTTTTAATATTAAGAAGAATTATCAATGAAACAGTAATTCTATGAACATACAATTCAACAAATAAGCTTCAATATTATTAATGATAATAATATGAATACTCTCAAAGTATTAGGGTTACAAATACCTTGAAGCTATGAATTATACGTCTAGTTGTATATTTGGTTTTGGTTCTGGTACTGGTTTTGTGCATCAAACTCTATGCCCTATGACCTCCTTTTATACACCAAGGAGTCCTAGTCGGCTTACAATACTTTCCTAAGTATCTAAAATCTTTTCTATAAACAACTAATACATATCATATAAGCAGTACTAACTAGCAGTACTAACTAGCAGCATTAACTTGATATTCACTAGCAGTAGTAACTTTAAGCATATTTTTACTAGCAGCATTAACTTTAGCTGAGCCGTCTTAACTTTGTACTAGCAGTAGTAACTTTGTACTAGCAGCATTAACTTCAGATGACCAGTCTTAACTTTGTACTAGCAGTAGTAACTACTTAGCATATTTTCTTTGAAGTTCATCAGCAGTACTAACTTATTAACCTTAGCAGCATTAACTTATCTCTGAGCAGTCTTAACCTTGAGCAGTACTAACAAAAAAAATGAGCAGCAGTAATCCAAACAGCATTAAGAAGACTTTTATTCCCAACATCTATCCAAGCCAGTGCAAACAAGACGACAACTTGCAACAGATCCTGAAATGTGTATGTTCGCGCTCACCATGAGTACTGCTGAACCAAAAACCATTAAGGAAGCAATGGCTGATTCTGTATAGATAGAGGCAATACAGGAAGAGCTTCATCAGATTGACAGACTCCAAGTCTGGGAACTCGTTGACAAACCCTTTGGCAAGAACGTAATCAAGCTAAAGTGGTTATGGAAGAACAAAAAGGATGAAGACTCAAGGAATGTACTCCACATGAGTCATACAACTTCTAATCTAATACTTTGTAATCTTGTTGATTCCTCCATATTTTATCTTCTACATGTGGTTCAAACATTGTTTTCAAATCACCCCATAACAACAAATCTAAGTCTTCCACTGGTCTTGTTGACTTATATTTAGCTTTTACCAACTTGTATAAATCTTCCAAATCTTCCCTGTTAAAACTTTTAAGCATATGACTAAAGTTCATGTACATTTGAGACTTTCCATTAGCTCTCATTATTTGATAATAGCTTTTTCTTCCTTCTTTATGACTCTTCTAGCCAACAATACTTGAGACTTAACAGCTAAAGGTACAACATCAATTGTTGCCTCTTCTTAATCTGGAATGATTTCCAAAGACTGTTTAAGCTCTGCTGTTTCTTTGTCATCTTCCACCTTTTTCTTCTTTGCATTCTCTTGTATTAGCTCTGTTCTGCGACTCTTTCTTGGCCTTCTACTCACTTCTGTTTCTAAAGTCTTCAAATGTATTTACCCTTTTAAATGCTTTGTCAAACATCTCTTGGATAGAATCAAACCCTTTTAACTTCAAATCTTGGAGTTGTATCCTTTCATGTTCTTTAGGTAAGTACACATTATCTTTCTCTGTTGAGCTTTTGTTGATGGTTTGTTTCTTTTCTCTTCTACTCTTTTAGCTGCAAAATGCTTTCTTCTTTTCTCTAAGAGTTGTTGAAATAATGTAGCCTTTTATTCAATAGACAACTCTTCTTGTTCTTGTGCTTGCAATCTTTCAGCCAATTGATGATCAGCATCAATCTTTTCATGTATATCATCCCATGTTTCAATCAAGGCAATATTGGCTTCTTTTTCTTTTACAGCTCTCTCTCTTTCAAGTCTTTATTCTTCATCAAATTCAGCTTGTAAATTTAAAGCAGTTTCTTCATTAAGTAAGATTTGATCTTTCTTCACAGGTTCTATCAATATTCCTTTACCTTTGTCCTGTGATTGTTGTAAAGATAGTTGTGAAGATATTTTTGTTGTAGATTCACCCAGCTCTTGTATAACAACCCTTTTGTTCTTGGGTTTTGTACTTTTCATTTCTATAAGTGCTTGAGCCAAAGTAATATCACCATCATCATCAGTAGTTGTTTTAGCAACACTAACTTGAACTACTTCTTCAACAACATTAACTTCATCATTTTCCTTATTAGCAGCAACTTCTTGTTCTGCAACAAACACCTCCTCACCATCTAAAACATTCACATCAAACATCTCTTCATCTACATTTTGAACATTAACCAGGGTAATTTCTTCATCTGCATCAATAGCATCAATCCTCCCTTTTTTGGATGCATCCTCACCCAAACTTTCTTCATTATCAGAGGATTCTACCCTAACAGTCAAACCAACTTTATATAATCTCTTTAGCTTATGAGTTCTTGACCTATTTTTCTTTTCAAGCTTCTTGACCCTCCTTTTCAAACTAGCAATCTCATTATGTTAAGTGATCTTTGTCTTCTCCAAATCAAGAACACTGTTTTGTAAAGTGGTACATAGTGCCATTAATTAATCAAATTTAAGTCTATCCTCATCACTTCGAAGTGTGTTACCTCTTGCGAGCATTGAATCATTAGAATGTTTAGATACATTCTCAAACCTAGTTTGAGCAATAGTATCCCCTATGGTTTATTGGCACCCGGGACCACTACCTGAAGTAGTTCCTAGGGAACTAGATTCATTAGGTGTTGCCCTGGATCAGGTTTTATTGATGTTACCACTATCCTGCTCTACTTCTAAGCTAGAAGCAGTAGTGGCAGCCCTCACCAAACTATCACCCAACTCCTTATAGACAACCTCATCTATAACATTTTCAGTAGGATCACTAGGCTGAGGTACCTGAGTGTCCTTTCTTTTAGGCTTCCTAGGTTTTTATATCTTTTGAGGTTGAGTAGATGGTTGAATAAAAGTGGGTGTGTAATGGGGATCAGTTGGAATTGCTGAACCTTCATCCATTTATGTTTGGTTTTGTACCACCATTGTTTGAAATAAAGGTGTTACTCTACCAGTAAAACCTTTTCCTACCTTTCTCATATTTCCAAAAATCTTTTTAGAGTGAGAGGGTGCAATATAAATTCTCTTATAAGTTGGCATCCCATCAAGTTGTTGATCCAAAAATACTTGTACAAACCTTAGATACATTAAAAATTTGCCAGACAAATTCTCCAAGTTTCTAATCATACTTTTAAAAATGAATTTGGAAAAATTAAACTTCTGGTTTGTAGCTAAACAGATAATGGTAGATGCCATAGTACTACTAAACTCATTTCATGTAGTAGTCTTTGGACTTAGACACTATAAAATAGTATGAATTAGAAATTTCCATTATGGGGAAAAGAATGGTTTATAAAAGGTTAGCTTTTGTGAAATTTTCTCATATCCCATCAATGTAAGTTTTTTAAAAATGGTAGAATTTGGTAAACGATCAACACCTTCCTCGTCTGCTAGTTTAAGATCTCTTCTAACGAATGATTCAGTGATGATTATCTTTTTGCCATCTACTAGGGCATGTAACTGTTCTTCCCCAGTGATAGTTTTGGCCATGGCAGTAGACCATAACTGTTCGATGCAAGAAATATATATAGTATGATTAATGGTTAATGCATACCTTATAGGGTGTGTATTCAAAAAATCCACAATTCGTTCAAACCCATCACTCTTTGTGGGTTTAGACAAAAATGCGACCATATTATGAGTATCAGCAAACTTTAGAGTCATCATTTATGTTGGGTTTTGATAATGGATGATAAAATTAAGTTAGGGTTTGTAATTAGAGAGTATTTGAAAGAGTGAAATTGATTAAAGAATCGATTAAAACCCTTAATCGAAGTATTTATGAAAATACCCTCAACAATATTAACTTTCACCCAGCAATAGTAAGTTATGCCTAGCAGCAATAACTTTGAGTCACCAGCATTAACTCCAATTCCATTCTAAACAACTTTTCCATCATCAATTTAACAATTTTCTTTGCTTTTCCTACAAAATGTTAGTCTAAAAACCAAGAAAACACAAGCCAAGCAATTTTCACAATTATCACAGTATTAATTATACCTAACAGTATTAAGTATAACTAACAGTAGTAACTCAGCAGTATTAAGTAT